>JAABKJ010006213.1:0-22191 GCA_011634705.1 Andricus grossulariae | reverse complement strand
CTTAATTTCAGCCAAAGACTTTTTCATCGGTTTCCGCCAAAACTGTTTTTTCATAATTACTCTTCTGACGCGAATTTACTATATGTACACATATAAATTTCAATATGCACAGTTTTGAATTTACCATCTGTACACGTGCACAGTTGGGATACTGTCATATGTGCGCAGTTGGGACGACACCATATGTGCACTGCACTGTTGGGCTCGCGCAAAGTTTCTCCGTGCAAAGGTGTTAGGTACAAAAACTGGATTTAGATTTGAAAAAAGTTCAACTTACGTTCCACGGATTCCATTGTGTTAATCGATTAGCGAGTACACAACCAGCTGAGCCAGCACCAACAATAATAAAATCATACTTTTCCGGTATGTTTCTGGGCAGAAGGATTTTTGGCTTTGGAGATATGAATGTTTGAAAGATAAGTTTCAAAAATATTATTGTCGACGGTTGACAATTTGATGATGCGTTGCTAATTGCACATAAATCGGCCAGGTTTGGGGGAATCCAAGACATGTTTGAAAACTGCGTATAATTTTAAATGTCTCTTCTTATATAGACCCAAGGTTGTCTTGTTTTTTTAAAGTGATTTACAGACTCTTATCTTTGCTGGTAGTTAAATGAAAACACACATTTTAAAATGTCAAATATAAATTATCTAAGACGTCTTTCCGTGAATGTAAACAACCTTATATTTCTTAATGTTTACTTATTTATGAATTTAAGTTACAATTAGACCAATCTACTTTAATCGTATTGCCGGATATATGTTTTCCATTTGTTTTTATATAAAAACAGTAATAATATGAATAAAATTAAACATTGAAAGAGCGAAAACGATTTCGAATGGAATCATAAATCGCTCTCTGTAATATTTGGTCTTTTATATAATCTGACTGATTTAGGAAAAGATTGAAATGAACAGGTTTAATATACCAAACATATCATCAAGTGCAGCAAACCTAATTTGTATTCTTCCACTTCATTCATAATGTTTCTCCAAAGGGTTTACATGGCTACTGTTCTTTGGAATATTACCACCTACATATTATATAGTTTCTTATTATTACAATTTACAACTATGTATTTACATAGATTCGTATATCTAGATCCTTAATTATATTTTCAAGGTTATCGGCTTCCGTTTCCTTTTAATTTCACTTGTCTTCTACCCTAATCTTACCATTAAAACACATCCACTCTTTCATTCTTTTTATATGCTCCTCTAGCCCCCTCCAGTTGTTTCATTCAATTCTCACTCAATCCATCCTCGTCTAAAATCTTTACCACATTCTCTTGCTAGCTTTCTTTGTCTTCTATTTGCCTCCTACATCTTTCTCATACATGATCCCATGTTTCCTCTTCTAAGTCACATATTCTATAACATCTGTTCTCTTTCTTTTCTCAATAAATCCCTTCTCTTACCTAGATTCCCATTCTAAATCTTCCTATGCCAGTGCATCTTCTTTCTCCCCATTCCTTTTCTAAATACTTGAGTACTTTTTCATTTTTAATCGTCTTATAGCATTTATTATAACTCAGTATCTTTGTATTTTCTACATTTAAATACAATTCTTTCCCCTCTAAGTATTTCTTCAATTTTGTAATTAAGCTCGCTATTCCTTCTTCATCTTCTGCCAGCAAAACTATATCGCCCGCGTATGCCAATGTATACGTCTTTTCTTTTGCTATGCTACCTTTTCCACGTCCTTTTCTTTTAATTTATTTTTCTATGACTGAGATGAATATATTAAATAAGAGTAGTCTCATAGGACTACCTTGTCTTACTCTTTTCACCAACCAGAAACTATCTCCTATTACTCTGCTACCTTTACCCTGCTTTTTGTATCTATAAAAATTTCCGATACTCTCTTCACTGAATTCTCTCTTATCCTCTTCATTGAGTCAAAATCTGCCTTTAAGATCACGAACATTGCTAATATTCCCCCTTTCTCCCTTTCTCCCTTTTAATTATTTTATTTACCAGATAATTCAGAACATCTATGCTGTCCATTACCCCCATTCCTTTCCTGGACCATGTATAATTTGGTGGCTCTATCTTTTTTCCTCAATTTCTTTCTTCAACTTCTCCGATAAAACAGTTACATACATTTTATACAATACTGGCTCTCCATACTCTATTATACATTATGAATGTCCATTCCTTTAGTTCTTTTCCCCCATATTTTCAGACTTCACTTGGAATCTCATCTATACCAGGTACCTTTCCATTTTTCATTATTGCTAAAACCTTGACTAATACTTCCCTTATTATCTCCTCTTCCTCGTCTCTTTTCGTAACATCTTTTCCTCCTTTTCTAACTTTCCTTTCTATCTCTTGTAGCAAATCGATAACATATTTTTTCCATTCTAAAATCTCAATATCCTGGTTTATTCTTTTCCTTTTCTCTTTCTCTCTATTTACTACCTTGCAAACCTCTTCTTCCGTCCTAGCTTTCTCCGTCTCTTCTTCAAACTTTTTATTTTCCTCCTTTTTTTTATCACGCAACTCACTATACTCCTTTTTTTTCGTAAATTTGTATCCACTACTTTTCGCCTTTCTCCATTTTCTTAATACCTTAATCACTTTCTTCTTTTTCTCTTTACATTCTTCATCCCATCCATTTCTTTATCCTATCATTATTTCTATGTCTTCGTTTACATTTCCCTTTCCCATTTTGATATTCTTGACCTTTTCCTTACACTGTTCTTTTCCTTCACAAGTATTTCATTATACCTATGAAACAACACAAACACGTCTTGGCACTTTTATTAGATTACCAATAATTAAAGACATGAATTAATACCGGCAATAATTTTCCTTCATTTTCCCTTTACAACAATCTTTCTTAACGATATCAGCAGCTTTTTCAGCAATCACCATCGCCACTACGTGAGTGCTTGCTCTTGGAATGACAGATATTACAACTGCTTTAACCACTCTAATTCCTTCAACTCCATAAATCTTCAATCTTAGTTTCAAAGGAGCATTAGGATCTTCTTCAGGAGCCATTTTGCAAGTTCCTACCTGATGATATCCACTTCCAGTATTACTTTTCATCATACAGATGCAATAATCATCAGTATTAAATGTCAAATTTTGGCTAGGTCTTTGAGGAGTATCAACTAGTATTTACTCATTTTTACAAATAATTTGGTTCCAAAATAATTCAAGAATTTTTTTGGATGTTCTAACATACGCAATTGCAAAAGGATAAATCATAATTATGTTATAATATGACAAGCTTTTAAGATTGCCTACGCCTCCAGGACTGATTCCGATAAAAAAAACTCACCATCGGGTACTCCTTAAATTTGGTTTGATTTGGTTTGTGTGAATACGCCTAATGCAGTAGTTCCTTTTGATGACAGAGGACCCCCCTGTGATTTTAAATATTGTAGCAAATCTGCCTTCTATTGATCAAAAGGTTCGTCTGTGAGTCTGAGGCTGTGCAAACGAATATATACTTCGCGAAAGGATGTGACCTTGTTTATTTGTTCCTACTGAGGAATCTTGAGTTATTTTTATACATAGCTTCTTGAAATCCTTAGCAGGGCCTATGTCAGAAATCATCAACAATTTTTGAGAGTTAACACTTCCAGCTGAAGAGATTACTTCCTTCTTAGCATACTTTTTTTGTTCTTAAATTTTTGGCAGTAGAAGTGTATCCAACAGCAATGGGACAATCTGTTTCGGGATGAAAGAATAAGCCTTATATAAACAAATTGGCTCTTTTATTTCTAATTGATTGGATAAATGCACTTTTCATGGTTAAATGCTGATCATTTCGTGGAGTTGTTTGTGAAAAAGTTGGGCCAATTTTTCGTTTCGATTTACGTCCAAGTTCTTATAACCCAGTTTCTATAAAGCTTCCAGGATATTTGTCGAATTTATGTATTTGTATGAAATTGTGTATACTGATTAATATCCTCCTGTTCCATGCAATCCTAAATTATGCTCTACAATCTTCAAATCACTTAAATTAAGAAACTTAAATTATTTGATTATATATGTCACAATAAGGATGTCTGTTAATTTTATAGAAGTGACTTGTATTCTTGCGGAAATTTCGGACTAAAAATATTTCCTTAAAAAGAATGAAGATCCTAATACCTGCTGATATTCAAAAGGATTCTAGATAGGACATACCTTAGCAAGCTATGATAGTTTTTCAATTTAAAAACTATTTTTAGAACGGAGTTTCTAATGAAATGTTTCTTAAGTTGAAGCCAAGTTAAATCTACTTATAATTTTATAAGAGATGGTAAAATGTTTGTCATTTTACCTTCTTATCTTTGATGACTTCAGATCTTTTTAAATATGGTAGTATGTCTTCATGAATCCAATCAGTATTGCCCAATTTAGCCAAATGATTAACATCTTTAGCTTTACCTCTTACGTTTAACATTGCGTGCATAGAACCTGTGCCATGTATCATCTGTGAATTTTCTGGAAGTTTGCGCTCGTAAATGTGGTTTTATTTTCAATTTAGTTTTTAGATTTAGTAACTTCATTATTCGATATGTTTAGTTTTGAATATTCAAAACTGAATTTATGTGATTAGAAACAAATATTTGAACTAAATAAAATAGATATTTCTTAAAAATTCACGAAGTATTTCATTTTTAGTTTCAACTCCTTTCACTTTAATCGGAAATGATTAATTTTGCGAAGTTTTACCTCAAATTGTCAAACTTAATAAAAAGGTATCAACTGCTGAGAATTATTTTAAATCGTATTTATTTAACATTTTAACGTCACTGTATTGAAATACACTGATTATTTACATTTCCACAAAGCCACGAGCAACATTTGGTATTATTTATAAATGCAGTTTTTTCTGGTTAAAGACTTGAACATTCTAGTCCATATTAGTAGTGTGAGCCAAAAAAAGTAAATTGGACACTTAAGTAATATCTAGTTATTCTATGCCTGCTAACAAATTATTGTTCCTTAAATTTTTTATCAAATTTTAAAAATCAAATCAATTTTGTTGATTCTGTAGCAACTAAATCTTTTTTTTTGGTCAAAGAAAGTTATTTATCAGTTCTGGATCGATTTTTTTTATTACAACGCCGAGACAAATATAATTACAGAACCCTCATCGTTTAGGGTCAACGTAAATGAACAAGAGTGATCATAGGATCTCGGGCATGATATATTATAATAATAACGAGATATCTTCGCCTCAAGAAATATTAAATATTTTTCCCACGTACTTTCATAGCTCCTAGAACAAATCAAATAAAAGATGCTTTCTTACGAATATACTTTGCCAAGCGCTACCTGAAGAATAAATTAGAATTGATTATGGCGATTTTGCCATAGTTGTGAAAAAGTTAGAAGGTAAAAAATGGGCTGAAACAGACCTCATCCCAGCTTTTGTTGTCAAAGATTGTGCGCCTGTGCTGATTCCTCTCCCCACATTTTGATATTACTTAGCGCTGCAAAAGGGTACATTTCCGGGGGAATGTAAGTAAGAGACAGTGTGTCCCATATTTAAAAAAGGTCTCAAATCAGAAGTTAAAAATTACAGATCTCTGCACACCAACATGGCTACATCCCCCGTAAATCTACCATCATTAGTCTGTCACTATTTTCTCAAAATGTAAGGGATATACTTCTCAAATATCTTCAGGTACACGTCATCTATACTGATATCTAGAAAGCTTTTGACAAAGTCGATCACCAAACACTTTTACTAGAACTCTACAATATTAAAGTCCCTAATCAACTTGTAACTATTATCACATTACACCTACTCACAGTATTTTATTAGTAATAATAGTATTTAATTGGTTGGCAAGACAATTTCATTAGTTGCAGTGGCTATTCAATTAGTACCAGTAACTAATAAAGCGGTTGTCCCAACTAATGAAATAGCAGTACCCTATCATACAAACTAAATGGTTGGTAAAACTAATAATATTTTTCAGTGAATTGTACAATACATAGGCTATTTCTCAGATCTATCCATGCCTACTTCAAGTGCACCCCAAGGCTCAAATCTTGGACCATTAATGTTCTCGATAACTATGAATGACCTCTCTATGCTTCTTTTCTGCTATTATTTATTGTACGCAGATTATGTGAAAATTTATGTACCTATATCCAATTTATACTCATGTGAAAGCCTACAGCATAACTTAGATATCCTCAGCAGGTGGTCCAAACTGAATAAACTGATTCTCAATCCATCAAAATGCAAACTTCTATTTTTTTCTAACAATATCTGGTATTGTACTACCGGGATATTGCATGACTGTATGCTAGCATTTAGTACGTATATGGCCGAAATGATCACCATCGCAAATAAAACCTCAGGCCACCTCATTAGAACGTATAGACACTTTAAAAACATCAAACCCACTATCCACCCTCTTCTTTACATTAATCAGATCTAAACTGGAATATGCGTTAGTCATATGGTCATCGCACTTGCGAAAGCACGTCAATTCTATTAAGGTATGTCAAAGACGCTTTTTGAAATACTTAACGTGGAAAAAGGATAAATCTTCACGGATAGCACAAAAGTTTCCCTGAACATTCGGGGAGCATTTCAATGGAAGGTTTGGTGAATTATGAAAAATGGTCCAGAAAGGTTTCAGGAAGTAGGTAAATTTTTGCGTATCAGAGAACGTTCTCTGATACACGGACATTTACCTACTTCCGGGAACCTTCCTGGAATATTTTTTGGAATTCTCCGAAACTTCAATTGGAATGTTTCAGAAATGTTTAGGAAAAATTTTGTGCTATCCGGGTTATCCCTCTCGCAGATCAGATCATCAACCATTGAGAAGTATATTCAACGTGTGGTTGCTAGAGGATGGGCACAATTTTTATGAATATCCTCACTGTATTTAAAATTACGAGAGGGCTCATTGACTGTTCTGAAACAAGATACATGCTACCTTTCAATGAACAAAGAGTCGATACATGTACAACAGCTCCACCATTCTAACAAAGGCTTTAGCTCCGCGATCACCTCTTAACAAAATGTTTAGTAATATGAACACTGTAGGAATCTAGATCCATTTAATATGTCATTATTCGAATTTTCGATTACAGTGCACAAACTCATGGAATAAATGAATAACATGTAAATCCTTATACCATTACAAAAACTATCTACGTGCTAATGTGGAGCAATTTTACGTTGAGATGCTACGAAATGTACACATTGTAGCCCTATGATTGATTCTCCTGAACTCTTGGGCTTGCTATATTTCAAATGAAAAGTCCAAAATAAAGCACACTTCACGCTAAAAATTAACCTAGTGCACAGTTTCGAAAAGTTTACTATAGCCGCAAACAAAAATTAAAACTTACTTGAACCATAATCACCTTGATTGACAGTAATTAATATTTATAGAAATCCTTGCTTCAGTTTTGATATATTAGTGTGAAAATGAGCCGTTCAAGTTTCATCAATTTATCTACAACCGACTTCATTTTATTCTGTTAACAACAGGCGCGACATCCACACATTGACGTATATCCAAACAATTGCCTCGAACGTTGTATTAGACATTTGTCAACTGAGAAACGTTTGATTAAATCATTTTGAAAATATTTGAAATTGTAACGACCATACAGCTTTCTCCATGGGAAAACAAAAGAACAGCATTCTATCCTATCAAATCAGAAGCACTTTGACATTATTTGACATGCAAGAAAAACTTCCCACAAACCCATCAGGTTATGCAAATTTAAATTGTTATCTGGGTCGAAAGTACCGTCCTCGAAATCACATACGTGCTTTTCCGCCCCCTTACAACCCAGCCTCATAGGAAGAAGTTGGTTCCTCTCCTGATACCTAGAATTGCATCTGTGCCACGTATTCTGGTAACTACTTTAGCAATCTCGCAGGACTTGACGTTCAAGGCACATATTAATAAGATATATTATACCAGTGTTGAAGGAGGAAGCGAAGAGAAACTGACGCCAATGTTGAGAGGGAGAAACACGTTTTATTAGACAGCAAGTCAGAAAGGGATGGAGGGTCTGGGAGTTTAGGGGTGGGCAAGAGAGGGTGGAGGAGAGGCTCGAAACTCGCTTCCTAAAGGTATTTGTAAGTGTCTAAATTTGTATGTGTGCATCTACCGTGGACGTTCGTCTAACGATCCGTCTTTGTTCGTTGGGGAGAGACTTTGAGTGCGAGAAAAGAGTAAACGAGCAAGAGGAGTTCTTTAAGGTTTTTCTTCGTTAGTCTCAGTTTGAAAGCGGCGCAAGAGTCGCACCTCTGGAGCGAACTAACTGTGATGTAATGCAGGGGTGCAGCGTTGCTGATGGAATGGGAAAAAAGCATAAGGAGGAGCTTTTCTGGAAGAGATTTTTTTTCGGATTTGTTAGATTTTGATGTTTGGTTCGAAACTTTTCTGAGTGGAATCAAGTATTTTCCACTCGATAAGATCTTAGGGGCCGTCCATAAACTACGTTACTAATCTAAGGGGTAGGGGTCACGCCAAAAACTACAGTCGGTAACAGGTGGAGGGGGGGGGGTGAGTTAGTGAAAGTAACGTTTTGAACTTAGATAACATTGAGTATATTTCCTGATGATAAATTTGAACAAAGTTTGTGAATTTTGAGAAAGACGTCCCTCCAACGGTAAAGTTAAATAATTACTTGATAAGTTTGAAAATAACTTTCATAATTCAGACTTCACAATCTTTCCCGTATCCCCCTCTTTATCTACTATGTAAAGAATTCTTTTTATATCCCTGTTTTCAATCAACTTACCTTTTTTTGTTTTTCGAATAAATGTGCAATAAATTAATAGAACCCAATAAGAAAATCCAACTATTTTTGATTGAAAAGTCTACTATTATATTCTTGGTTCGGAATTGAGAATTTAAGTGAATGTTCAACTATTCCTGTTTTGGTTAGAAACTTATGATTTTTAGTTAAAAAGTCAAGTATTTCGTTGAAAATTTATATTTTTTAGTTGAAAATACAACTATGTAGTTGAAAATTCATGTATTTTGTTGAAAGTTTGCTTTTTTGGTGAGAAATTAATCTTCTTGTTTGAAAATTCGTCTTGTTTGTCAAAATTCAATTGTTTGGTTCAAAATTAATCTCTTTTGGTTGAGGATTCGCCTATTTTGTCGAAAATTCGTGTTTTTTGCTTGAGAATTAATGTTGGTAACTTAAAACGTAACTATTCCATTTCTGGTTGAAGATTGATATATTCTAGTTGAAAAATGTAAGTATTTAGTTTTAAAGTTTATGTATTGTGTTGAAAATTGGTCTTTTTGGTTAATAATTAATCTTCTTGGTTGAAAATGATTATTTTTTGTTGAAAATGCAGGTATTCGCTCGAAAATGAACTATTTTGCAGAAAATCTCACTATTTGGTTAAGAATTAAACCATCTATTTGAAAATTGTACTATTTTATAGGCCTTTAACTGGATTTTTTCATCTGAAAATTGAACTATTATATTTTTGGATTAAAATGTATCCTTCATTTGTTGAAAATTCAACTATTTTGTAGAAAATTAATGTATTTTGTAGAAATTTCGTCTGTTTAGGTAGATGATTAATCTCGTTTGATGAAAATGCATCTATTTGATAGAGAATTCAACTATTTTGTTAACACTTCGTCTTTTTTGGTTGAATTCAGTTGGCTGAAAATTTTTCTTTTCTGTTGTTGAAAATTCAACTATTTAGTTGAAACTTCATGTATTTTTTTGAAAATGAATCTTCTTTGTTGAAAATTCATTTCTTTGCTCGAGGATTCAAATTTTTTTAAATGTTCATCTTTTTTGGTTGAATTCAGCTAGTTGAAAATTTGTTGCTTTTTGTTGGAAAGTAACTTTTGAATGTGAAAATGTAAAAATTCCAGTTTTGGTTCAAAACTTATATTTTTTAGTTGAAAATACGACTATTTGGTTGAAAATTCATCTTTCTTGACTTAAAATTAGCATTGTCGTCAACAATTCATGTTCTCGATCTCAAAAGTCAACTGTTTTCGAAAATATTCGACGTTTTAGCTCAAAATCTTGAATCTTTTATTTAAAATTTGTCTCCTTGGGTATAAAATTAATCATCTTTGTTGGAAAATCATCCATTTTGTTGAGGATTCGATTATTTTGTTAAAAATTCGTCCTTTTTGGTTGAATTGAACTGGTTTGAAAGTCTTTGTCTTGATTAATTAAAATTCAATTATTTTCAAAAAATTAGTAAGAAGCAACAGTAAGAAAAAGTTAAATTACAAAATATATTGTTGGAAGAATTATTTTTTGTAAGTAATACATTTTTATATACAAAATTATGTTTTTTCTTTCATAAAACATAACTGATGGTATCATTCAAATTCTCAACATCATGGGCAGTTTTTTCCAGTTACCTAATTTTTGGCACAACAACCAACTTAAGAAAAAAATTCAAATATCAATAATATTTTTGAATTAATTCCGAGAATAAATTTTTACATTTTTGAAAGTATAAGACAGTGCTTTATATTAATAGTGATTTTGATACCTCATCTTTCAGTTACATTTTTCAATTTGATTCTTTTTCAATCTTGTCTAATCTCTTGTAATCTTTTGAAATCCCATGTTCTCCCGAGTAATCCCTATAATCTTCTGTAATCTCATGTAATCATATGTAATCCTTTATAATTTTATGTGATACCATGTAATATTATGTAGTTTCATGTAATCTTATGTAATCCCATATATAACCTCATGTAATCTTATGTAATCTCATGTAATTTTATGTAATCTCATGTTATTTTATGTAATCATATGTAACCTTTTGTAATCTTATGAAAAGCCAAAGTGGTTAACCCCTCATAGGTCCCATACCTGGAGGCATCAGTTTTCGTATCAGTCCTGCATTTACCACCTGCGTTTGCCTCTCAATCGTCTTTGAATAGATCGAAATCGAAATTTAAAAAAGTAAGAATTATGAGGTGAGAAGTGCTGAGGTGTGAGAAGTAAGAAAAGTTATATGATCGAACCCCTGAAAAAGAATCCTTTGAAAAGAATTTATCGAACACCCAATAGAAGTAGAACGACAGTCCCACTCCAAGTTTTGCTGGAGTTAATGGACGAGATAAGACGAAGGATTTCAAGTCTACCAAAGGATGATCCGCTGAAAAACCTGGCTGGAAGTGGATCGAACGAACTGCGTATTACGTTTCTAGTGATATAAGTTTCTGAGTTGAATGGGGGCTGTGGGGTTGGTCGGGGGTGGGATTTAGATAGAGGGCTCTGGTGGACAGGCGGAAAACGAAGAGGTGGATATGGCAATAAACAATTACTTAAGGCACTGTTACACACGGCACACCCTCGCATTAGCTGAAGTAAAGGCCGCACCCGTCCGAGCTTGGGTTGGGCATGAAACTCCATTTGCAAATATACAGAATGTATAAGTACATACATATGTACATACTGTCTTTTTTCTCGTGTATGCATAAAAAAAGATAGCCATCACGAGGGCAAACTGACGTGACGTCGTGTGGTAAAGTAGCATTTTACTCAAGTTATAATGATAGTAATGTCTATATAATCTTTTTCAAGATTATTTGCTTGATAGGGGTAAGATTGCAGAAGCTAGGAAATGTACAGCGTTTTTACCAGAATTTAGTCATTTCCGAGATTTTGTTGCGGACATGAATGCATAATTAAAGAGTAGATTCCAGGAAAAGAATTTTCGACTCTAAAATGTTTTCAAATAGTTATTCAATAGTTAGATTGTTGAAAATTTAAGGTTCTCAATAATGATAATATACGAATGGACGACATACACTAATCCGTTATCTCAACCTAAAGTACCCTAATTAACCCAAATACAGCGAAACTCTCAATAAGCCTCCTGGTAAGCCTAACGTTCACAATCCTGTAGAGTCCTCAAATCCCATACCGTCTTCACCCGAATTTTTAACAGGGATTTATGAACATTTGGTCAGAGAAGTGGAAAACTGCAGAAAACTAAATCTCCTGATCACAGCCGTTCACCGACAGACGAGTTTGTATGTACACATTCGCTAGCATCAAGTGCTCACGTCCATCCTCGGCGCCAAAGCTCCCGATCGAGAGTGTTAAACGCAGTGAAAACATGATTAAGTGAGAATCCTGAACGGTCACCCATCCGAGCGCTAATCGCACTTGTCCGTACTCGATAATCGAGATTCGAGTCGAGAATCACCACCCAGCTGCTACCGTCGGTTCGATAATACACAAGTCTGCTCAGCATAAAGTTGGTTCACAGAGATTATTTTTTTTTTTATTCCGTTTCTTTTGATTGGTTCATTTTATTATTTAAAGCTTAGAAGCACATAATTTTAACAATAAAATAATAATGTTCGACGTATATTATTTTGAATTCTTTGAGATCATATTTTAATCTTTGAAATTGCTCAATAAAGTCAAATTAATAATTGAACAAAAATATTTTTGAATAATGTATTTGACGTTTTACTTACATATTATGTTTCTTTTAACATAATTTTCTTTTTCAGTTAATAAGTTTTTCTTTTTTGAAGAAAAATCCCATAAAATTTTTGATTTCAGATTTTAGTTTCAGTAAGAATAATCAGGTGAATGGTTAGAATCTATTATAAATACAATTTTTTAATTTTAAGCAGGTGAAGAGTTTTTTAATTTCTTCATTTAATGTATGAAAAATCTAAAATTTTCATTCCTTTCTTCAAAACTAAGTATTTAATATTCAGAGCATTTGAAACTTGGAAGATTCCCTAAATTCCTTAAAATCTATCAGTTCCCTGAATTCCTTAAATACTCTAAATTTCCTGAATTCTTTTAATGTTCTGAATTCCCGAAATGCTCTGAAATTTCTGAAAAATGCTGAATTCTTAGACGTTGAACTTCTTGAATATCCTGAATTCCTTGAATTCTATACAATTCTGGAAATCTCTGAATTCCTTGAATTATTTGAAATCCTTGATTTATCTAAATTGCCGGAAATCCTTGAATATTCTGAATTTCCTGAATTCTTTGAATGTTCAAAATTTATAAAATTCTTTAAATTCTCAGGATTTCTTGAATTACCTCAATGACGGGGAATCTCTGGAATTTTATGAATTGCCGAAATCTTTTACTTTTTCTTGCATATTCTGAATTCCCTAAATTTCTTGAATTACTTGGATATTCTGAATTTCCTGAATTCCTTGAGTTCTCTGCATTTTTGAAAATCTTTGAATTCCTTGAATTCATTAAAAACCTTGATTACTGAGAATTACCTCAAATCCTTGAATATTCTGACTTTCCTGAATTCTTTTAGTGTTCTGAATTTAAGAAATTCTACGAATTCACAGAATTTCTTGAATTACCTAAATGATCATAAATCCCTTAAATTCTCTGAATTTCTTGAATATATTGAAATATTTGATTCCTCTGAATTTCCCGAAATTCTTAAATATTCGGAATTCTCTAAATTCCTGGAAAATTTGGAATTTCTAAAATTCTTTGAATATTCTGAATGCTTGAAATTCCTTGAATTCTCTGAATCCCCTGAATTTCTTAAAATTCTGAAATTTTCTGGATTTTCTGAATTCTTGGACTTCTCTAAATTTATAATATTCAAATCCTTGAATTCCTCCTATTTAATCTGAACCTTAAAACCTTTAAATTCAAGGAATTCAGAAAATGTCACGAATTCAAGGAATTCAGAATGTAGGAAATTCAGATGATTTAGAGAATTTAGATAAATGTAGGTATATCAGAGAATTTGGAGGTGAAGAATTAAAAGAAAAAAAAAGAATTTTAATGAATGGAACATTCAAAACTTTAGATTGAAACGATTGAATTTGAAAAATCTTGATGCTCAATTTGAAAATTGCTGCACAAGTTGGTTTCTATTTGAGTCACTTTAAATGTAATAATTTTAGATTGAAATACTTTATTTAGTTTGGTTTCAATTTGTCAAATTTGAATATTACTTTTTAACACTCTTCATTGTAAATAATACAGCCTAAATTCCTTCGAGTATCGAATGATTAAATTTTCAAAATTCGAATCCTAAAATATTACATTTTTAATGTTTTGAAATTATCACATTTTCGAAATTTTAATGTAAAAACACTCAATTTCAATTCCAAATAAAATTGTTTAATTTTGAACGTTCTGTATTAAAAATTATACAACTTCGACTTCTTTATAAAAAAATTGTCCAAATTTCAAAATTTCAGTCTGAAATTTTTCAATTTTGAGAGCTTTTGATTTAAAATGTTTTAATTTTAAACACTTTCAATTAGAGATTATAAATTAGAAAATATTGTTTCAACAAATTTTTAACTATCCATATTCAAAAATTTTAATAATAGTGGAATTTAAAATTTTCTATATTTCTCATGGTAGAAAATAGAAACAAGGCACAATTGATAAGTGCATAATTTTATAATTTGTTTCCATAATGAATTATATTGATTTGTACATATATTTCAAGATTTCCAACGAATTTAGATCAATATTTAAACAAATTTCCCTTCGAAGAGATTAAAAAAAGAAAGTAATGTCTTAATATTTACATAAATGTATATTAAAATTGTTGTCTAGAATTTAGAACACATTTCAGGAATAAAATTGCATTTGCATGCTATTTTTACTCCTTCAGGATGTTCTTAAACATTTGTCAAAAGTAAGAACAGTAAAAAGTGGCATTCAATGGCTAAAGTCGAGTTTAAAATAAATTCAGAGAAAACTCATGCCCTAACTTTTCCAAGGACTATATAAAAGTTTTGCAATATTTTTTCTGTTCACATTCTGCATGCAAAACGAATCGAAAACTTACACACAGGTAGCCGAACGGAAAAACTTTCTATAAGTTTCGACCCTCAGATGTCAAATCCTTATATGGATGCTCTTTCGTTCGTTTTACACTTTCCAAGCACAAATAGAGAGCTCCTTTTTTGCAATTTAAAAATATTCTGAATTTTTTTTTTTTAAACACTTCCACTTTAATTTTCGGGAAAAAAACGTCGTTTTCTTTACTTTTTTACTGTCACAACAATTAAAAAGAAAACGTGAATTTCAGAAAAGTGGAAGTAGAAATAAAAGTAAAAAAGTTACATAATCACCCCCCCGGTACAATCTTGGTGGTCAAAAATAACATATCAACTAAATTTTTTATAAATGCAGATAATCTGCGGAATTTCTGTCTTTTAGAGAGGATTATAATAAAATCGATAAGATGGGATAGAAAAAATATAGACCTCAGGAGTTCAAAAATACAATTTTTTAAATGATCATGTGTGTGAGTGTACATATGTAACTTTTTTCTGTTCACTATTGTAGCTCTGATCGATATCCAGGTTTAATATGATTTTTAGTTGGATCGGCCATTTGGAAGTGGTTTTTTTTAGTTTAGAGATTTCCAAAATAAAATTTTACCTTATTCCTGTGAAAAAAGCCTTTTTAATATTCAAAGTACAAGAACAATATACCTAGTGTATTTGTATTCCTTTTCGAGATGCATCGATCGACCTATTTTTAAATTTCTTATAACCCACCAGTACCGATTTATGAAGTTTATTCCGTTTATATGAGAAAAACTTTTTTAATATTCAAAATATGACAATACTATATGTATTTTATTTGTTCGCGTCCTTGAGACGCATCGAGTGATCTATTCTTGAACCTTTTATGACGCACCAGTACCGATTTATGAAGTTTCAAAAAATGTGTGTATTCTGGTCATCTGTGAACAACTCTGTTCATGTTAGAAATACTACAGTACTGTATCTCACATGTTTGTTCGCGTCTTCGAGGCACGGCGAATGACCTACGAAAGAATCTTCTATTATCTCTTATATTCTAGCCATACCGATTAAATTTTTTTTTAATATATTGTTTATCTTGTTAAAATGAGGAAAACTTTTTTAATATTAGAAACACAACAGTAATGTACATGATTTACTTGTTCGCGTCTTCGGGAGGCACCGTTCGCCCAAATTAGGAACCTTGCATCATTTTTTTATATTGGGAATATAACAGTACTGTATTTGATGTCATTGTTCGCGTCTTCGAAATACGTGGATTGATCTATTGACGAACTTTCGATGATTATTCTGGATTAATGAACAGTTACTTACATAGTTTAAAAAAATATAATGTCTACATGCCCGGAAACAAGCCATGCCCTATTACCTTTTCCATTATTTAATTTATCAACAAATTATTCATTCAATTAATCATAAATCAATTTATATAAAAAAATGAGGAATTCAAAATTGTAAGTTTCAACGGTCCTTTCCAATCTCAAAAACCATTAGTTAATATTTTCAATTTTTTCATTTAGAAGTCAGTAGTGCGAGTCAACGTTAAGTCTTTCAGAACGAGTACGAATCATTTGAAGCATTATTGCAGTGAAAAGGGGTATTCAACCTTCAACGCTGACATAAAATTCAATATCAAATATTTATATTAATGTATGATCACATGAAAAAGTAAATTGTTTCGAAAATAAGTGATGTGTATATAAATCTCTATATATTGGAACTATGATTTTCAAGTAAAACTAGACCATAGTTGTTAATTAAAAATAATGTAATCCTAAATCTTGTAGAAACTAAAGCCAGTCATCCAAGAAACCCAAAAAGAGATGAAACGACCCATTATTCGTAACAGGATGTCTACTCAAATCCTGGAAAAAATGCCCTGACAATTCCAGCCTTTTTCTAGATTTCTCGAGATTTTTTCAGGTATATTTTCTTATATCACGGTGTTATTTAGGTATTACGAATTTTTTTAAACAATCGAATCGGCGTATATATACAATTTAGGGAGTTTATAATAATGTTTTCTTAAGTCCTTGTAAATATCTAAATGTTAAAAGAAATTCATATGTAATACTAAATAATTGTTTTTTTCATTTGTGAAAGTAACTTGAATAAAGGATAAGTTGTTTCTTTATGGCCCAATCACGAAAAAGTTGATCCGCAAAAGTACGCTGAATTTGGTGTGGCTTTGTGTTGCAATAAAAATGAGACACGAAAATATAATTATTAATTTCTTGAATTTGCTTCTAAAGTCCATGGATTTAAAAAATAATTCAAAAAGATGTTTATTTTATCTTCATAGACTTAAAATTCAGTGACTATTTAAAATATTAATATTTGGGATAGAAGATATTTTCCAGGTGAGTAGGCATCCTGGAAAAACAGGGGAAATAAGGAGATTTTTCACGAAAATAGAGAAATATATTATTTTCAATCAAATAGTTGTGGTTGTATTTTCAACTAATTAGATCAATTTTCAACCAGCTAGTTGCATTTTTGAGTAACAAAGATAAATTTTCAACCAAAAATGGAATAGTTAAATTTTTATTTATAAAAATTAATTTGCTACAAAAGTAACTAATTTTCAACAAAAAAGTTAAATTTTCAACTATCGTGATCAAGTTTCAACTCATATGATGAATTTTCAAATGGAATAACTCAAGTTTCTACTAAAAAGATCAATTTTAAATCAAGAAGATTAATTTTCTACCAAAAAAGACAAATTTTCAATAAAATAAAGAAAGTATAGACTACAAAAAATATTGCACACAAAATTGAAGAGCTGAATTTTCAATTTAAAAAATTAGTTTTCAACCAAAAATATGATTTTTTGACTAAGATGACGAAATATTCAACTGGATAAGATCAACTTTCAGCTAAGAAAACTAATTTAAAAAAAAACAAAGTTTCCTACCAAGAAGATCAATTTTCAATCAAAACAATGAATTTTTTGACCAAAAAGATTAATTTTATATCAAAAAGATGAATTTGCATTTGGAAAAAAAATTTCAAACAAAAATTAAATAGCTGAATTTTCACTTGAAAAAATTAATTTTCAATAAAAGAGATGAACTTTCAACTAAAGTGATGAAATATTTCATACGATTAGTTAATTATTTAGTTGAAAAAATTAATTTTGAACAAAAAAATTTTTATCACAAAATAGTTAAATTTGCAATCACAATATTTAATTTACTCACGAGAAAAATAATATTCAACAAAATAGTTTAACTCTCAACCAAGTAGTTTAATTGACAATCAAAGATGAATTTTCAACTAAAATGATGAATTTTGAACTATCATAGTTTAATTATCAAACAAAACGATGAATTATTAATCAAGAAGTATAATTTGCTACCAAAAACAATGAATTTCGAACAAAACACATTAATTTTCATTTAAGAAAGAAAAATTTTCAAGAAAAAAATGTATAGTAAAATTTGCAGTTGTAAAAATTAGTTTTTCACAAAAGAGATGAATTCTGAACTAAAATTATGAAATATTTAATTCGAATAGTTAAATATTAAGTTAGAAAAAATTAATTTTCGATAAAAACAAATTTTTAAATAAAATTGTTCAATATTCAACCAAAGAGATGAATTTTCAATTAAAATTATGAGCCTTCAATCGAAAAGGAATTTTGTAACAAAAGAGTTTATCTTTCAACCAAGTAGTTGAATTGTCAATCATAAAAGGTGAATTCTGACCAAAAAATGTAATTCTTAATATTTTAACCACAAAATATTTGTACTTCAAATAAGAAACTGTTGAATTCAACCAAAAAGACGACATTTAAACAAAAGAGATGAATCTTTAACCTAATAGATGAATTTTTAACCGAGAAGATTAATTTTCTACCAAAAAGATGAATTTTCAACAAAATATATCAACATGAGTTTTTATCCAAATAGTGGAATTTCCAACTGAAAATATCAATCTTCAGCCAAACAAAAAAACAAATTGCCAAGAAAATAGTTGAATTTTCCAATAAAATAGTCAAATTTTCAATTAAAACGAATAATTTAAAAGCGAAAATTTAAGAAAATAGTAAAATATCCAACCAAAAATGTGATTTTTTAATTACAATACTGAATCTTTATGAAAAGAAAAAATTAATTTTCAACAAAAGGGTTTAACTTTCAAGGAAGTAGTTGAATTTTAAACCAAAAAAGATGAATGCTCAAAAATAAGTGTAATAATAGATATTTTTACCACAAACGATTATAATTTTAAATAAAAAGCAGTTGAATTCAACCAAACAAGACGAATTTTCAACAAAGTAGATGGATCTTTAACCAAAAAGATGAATTTTTAAGCAAGGAGATTAATTTTCTACCAAAAAGACGAATTTTCACAAAAATTTATCAAAATGAATTTTGAACCACATAGTTAAATTTGTAACTAAATATATCAATTTTTAATTGAAACAATGAACCGTGAATAACAACATAAATGTATTTTTAACCAAAGAGTTTAACTTTCAAGCGGGTAGTTGAATTTCAAATTATTAAAGATGAATTTAAAAAAAATGTAATAATTGATATAGTTGCTACAAACGATTTTAAATTCAAATAAAAAACATTTGAATTCAACTAAAGAAGACGAATTTTGATGAAAATATTTACAATTTTGATTACAAATATTAATCTCGAATCAAACTTTAATACTTAAATTTTTAGTGAAAAAATTAATTTGCAATAAAATAAAGAAAAACATTGTTATTTTATTTTATATCACAATTAACCCTTCGCTGGCACACTGGAGTCAAAAAGACCCAAGGTATGTTGAACCTTATTCAAATCCCTTCAACATTTTAAAATAGTACTGATACGGTTATTAAATAAGAAAAATAAAGTTATTAATTTTACCGCAAAAAATGTCATTTTTCGTTATGTTTTAACTTCTACAATCTTTTTTTCATATTTAAAATATATTTTGAACTAAATAACCCACAGCATTCTTTGAAGTAACTATCGAAGAATGTGCGAAAAATTGAGCTACTTAAATAATCAATTGGCTCTTTGCGGGAAGCCTTTTTCGCTTGGGGTGAAAAAGGCCCCAGTATGCCAGCTATATTACGCTTCGGGAAGTGTGCCATCAAAGTGTGAAAAAAATAAGTTCGCTATTTGAAAAATTCCCTGTCTTTAAAAAAATCCCCTGACATTTCCAGGTTTTCCAAGTGACTAGATACCCTGCGTTGTTGATTTCTCAGAATAATTAAAATTGTGTCAAAAGAAATTGAAAAATGGGTCCACCTGAAATTTTAATTAGTCGTTTGAAAACGCCTCCTGGGAAAAGGAACGACGTCGAGTCACGCAATGGTCGATAAAGTTGCCGAACAATTATTGCTGGACGCCTTTTTCCGAGTACTGGAGGTGAAAAATGAAGGAGTTCCTTGCCCTTTTCTTTCAGTCGTTGCATTGCTGACTGCATGAGTTTTTCCTTTCTTGTACAAATGTACATCATAGTGCATACAAAGGTAACCCCAAGAGAGAGGGTAAGTTCTGGGTTCGGTCGACCGGTAAAGTGCCGTGCCGCGTCTCAGAGAAGTCAATTTTCATTTGGACTTAGGGTGCGCCGACACGCTATCATATCTGCCGAATAATATTACTTCCTTCCACGTAACCAAAGTCATATACCGGAAAAAAATCAAATATTCATTTTATGCATAGGAAACGTTTAAAAACTATATCACGCTGTAAGAACGGGGGAGGGGTAATATATATTTGTGACGAAGGGGGAAGGGGTTAACGCAGAATGTGACATTACAAATGGAAAATATAAATGTGCGTACAAATTTTTTTAAATGCTTGAATAAATGAAAATAAGTGAGTTTTTTTTTACGAGTAAACCACAAAAATACAGACTTTAGACCCTTGCCTCTATTCGTCTCTTTTACCCTTCTTTTGAAAATTCTTCTTTTTCCCCCTGTTTTCACGAAACTTTTTAAGGAAATCCAACTATTTTTCGTTTAAAGTTCATGATTTTCATTGAAGAAGTCTACAATTATATTTTTAGTTCAGATTTCATCTATTTGTACTTGAAAATTGATAGTTAATTATAATAATAGATAGTAATTGATAGTTCTTTCTATTGATATGCCATTTGGTTGAAAATTCACCTTTGCAGGATGCAAATTTAACTACTTGGTTAAAAGTTCAATCATTTTATTGAAAATTCGCCACTTTTTCTTCAAGGTTGAACTATGTGGTTCTGGATGCATCTGTTTGGTTGATATTTTTCTTGTTCAATCTATTTGTTTGAAAATTCAACTACGTGGTTAAAAGTTTCACTATTTTGTTTAAAATTTCACGAGTTTGCCGAAAATTCAACTATTCTGTTAAAAACTTATCTTTTTCTGACAATTTAACTTTTTTTTAAAATTTGGTTCGTCTGGATTGAAAATTCATCTTTCTTGGTAGAAAAGTTCTGGGTTAAAAATTCATCTGTCTTCTGAAAAATTCGTCTTTTTGGCTTAAGGATTCAACCATTTGCTTGAAAATGCAACCTTTTTTTGTTAAGTTTAATCTTTTTGTTAGAAATTTCGACCATTTGGTTGAAAATGCATCTACGTAGGTTGAATATTCAACTATTTTCTTAAAAATTTAACTATTTTGTTGAAAATTCTTCTGTTTTGCTTGAGAGTTCAACTATTTGGTTGTTAGTGCACATCTGGGTCTGAAATTATTCTTCTTTGGTTAAAAATTCAACTTTTTTGTTCAAAATACAATACATTTTGATTTTAAGTTTCAAGCGTTTCATATTGAATTGAATATGGCACCCATCCATTAATTTCATTTAAAAGAATTTATTCCCTTATCATTCTCTTATTTGCGTGAAAGCTCACATTATTTCCCCTGGTTGGAGAGCATATTGGGCTGTGAAGTATGTTCCCTCACCCGTTTTTAATAGAATTCCTCTTTTTCCCCCTGTTTTCAAGAAACTTTTCAAGAAAATCCAACTATTCTCTGTTGGAGTTTGAGTCTTTTTATTGTCAAAGTCTACTATTATATTTTTGGTTCAGAATTCAACACTTTTGGTTAAAAATTCTACTGTTTAGTTAAAGATTGAACTGTTCTGTTGAAAATTTGTTTTTGAGGTTGAAATTTAATTTTCCTAACTAAAAACTTAACTAGTCCATTTATGGATAAACATTGATAGCTATTAAAGCATCAGACCGGAAATCTGAAAGATCTGGTGTTCAAATCCCAGCGGAACTAGAGAGATTTTTTTCACGACTTGAAAAAAAAAAATTAATAATCAATATTCACAAAATATCGATTATCGACCACGTAGGCAAAAAATATTAACACCATATCATTCAAATTATTCACTGGTCAAAAAAACTATAACATCAAATAATAAAAAATCTCATGCTTGAAATCTTGCAAGTACAATGAATGACGTCGACATTCAAACTTGTAGAAGTTGTGAGGAAAATTTTCTCGTCTCTC
>JAABKJ010006212.1:0-22191 GCA_011634705.1 Andricus grossulariae | reverse complement strand
CCTCGAAAGTGTGGGTCTGAGCGGGGACCGAGGGACGAGGGAGCAGCCGCGTCAGGGTAAAAGGCTGAGTGGAGGGGTTAACGGTGATTCCCGGCAACGTCCCTCGTTCCGCGCTCTGACCCACACTTTCGAGGAAAATGATTCATTTCAAACTTAATTTTCCGGTGCAGGCGAAGTCAGTCCCGCGGTCAGAATTGAGGAGAGCGGTCGGACACGGATTCAGACCCAAACTCAGTCCGGCGACGCTCTCTCGTCCGTTCCTTCTTTCCCCCATCACTGGCGGCACCTTTGTACCACCGTACGAGGAGAGAAAATGAGCGCGCGTAAGTGAGAAAGAGGAAAGATAATTCAATTTTGAATGATATGCTTCGCAACCGTTTATTGTTCGCATAGTTGTTGGAGAAAATTCAGCCCACATCTGAGGTGGATGATTTGAATCTGTCTGTATGTAAGTTTCTAAAATATAATCGCAACATTTTTCATCTCTTTCTTCTAATGGTTGGATAGACATGATATCTTCGACAAAACAATCTTCTACATTGGATGGATCAAAAAACGCGAGACCAAACAAGTTTGTCAGAAAATTACCTATTTCAGAGTTTTTATTCTTATACTCGTTAGACAATCCAAGCTCCTGAATTTTTCCCTACCAACTCTGGTCTAAATGAAATCGATAACCTTTAATACAAATGGAATTTTTGAACTCGAATCGAATAGCTAAATGTATGGCAGGTTCAAAATCTACATACATTATTTTGGCTTTCAAAGACAAATGCAGTTTTTTACATTTAGCAGCTAAGTGAGCAAATGCTGTAGTATATGAATTTATATTTTTTCCAAGAAGTAGAAAGGAAATGAGAGTTATATACCAATTTTGAGGAAGTCCGAGAATTGTAAAAACTTGTTCAAATTGTTTTGGACATCTGTAAAATGTCCCATCAACAAAAATGACGGAGAGCTGGCACAAAAAGGTTAAATTGAAAATAGTAGGAAATATGATAACATGTTTTTCTCTATCATTGACAAGCATCAAATTTTCTTTTCTATTACTTTGTATTTTTACACTATCAAGGGCATCATGAACATCACTCCAAATTTTTGGTAACTTTGGCTCGACAGATCTTCGAGCATAACCGATGTTATTCCGAATAAAAGTAATATCGGTTGTAGTTAAAGTTTCAATATCTCTATTAGCCAGCTCTCCACGAATAATTTTTGATGGCGGCATTTCAGATATTTTGCGTAATTCTGTGTCTTTCTTTTTTAAACTATTGCTCAATTTTTGCCGATTTAAATCTTTTAAAGTACTCTGTTCATGATTATGCTCATCTGTGCTTTCAATTACTTCTCTACTTTCTGTCAATTCAAGGAAACATTTACAATTACTTTTATTACAAGTTCAGCGTTCTATTTTATTTTCCAAAAATTTATAAAAACGGAACTTGTAGCCGTCATTAATAATTAAATCTCTGCCTCTCTGACTCACCATTGTCTCAATTTTACTCGCGGATTCCTTTGTTAACGGAAAAAGCGGGATGCTAAAGCGACTGATAACACTGCCACTGACAATACTAATATCTACTCACTAGCAATAACAATTACGTACTGGACATCCTGCCCCTTTTCCTCCCTGCCTGAATAGGTGAGAAAGTCAATCGAGTAAGACAGGAGTGGGGGGAGGGTACCGTTGACTCAGGTCAGCTCCGGCAGTCTCTTCACGGGACTGAGTTCGAGCGTTTTTCCGGTCGTCTGGCATTTACGGGTTTCGAAAGAAGGGTCATTTCCCAGATATATTCGCCACAAACTAGGTTTTATACTCCCATTTCACGAAAAACGGCACCAGCTCTTGGACTATAGGAATTTCAAGTGCCGTAACATCCTATATCTTCAAATACTTGCATTAGAAAATCTATTATTTCCAAGGTGCTTGCTTCAAATATCGAAACCCTATTATCGTTGCAATACTTACAACACAATCTTAGAGGCTTTTCATATTGCTTAATCGTGGATGAGGATAATGAGCGAATCATCATTGTTATCGCCGACTCTGGAACTCCTCGCCTGCGAAACGCTTCCCCGATAACCTCCCTGCAACCAGGGTAAGATTGTAGGCCAGAGGATGTTTTCTCCTGAAAGGACACAGAAGTAAATCTACTTGAGGAACCAAATAGAGAAAAAGCGTAAAAATTGAAAATTGACCAGGTTATCGTAAACGCATCAATCGTCCTCGTTTCTGGATCCCTACAACAGGAAATAAAGCGGTCGCATTTTTTATTAATGTTCGTGGCAAACAAGTCAATATCAAAATTTCCTAAATGTTTTGTGATCCGTTGAAAAAACTTATCGTTCAACTCCCATTCGGTTTCTGGTGGCAAAATACGCGATTCTTTATCCGAGATAAAATTATCTTTACATTTGATATATGATGCAAAAATCCGTAAATCTCTTTCCTCACGCCATTGCCATATCAATCTGGCTATGCTATTTAATTTTGCATATTGCACCTCACCCATGCGATTAACATAGCAAATCGCTGTTGTATTATCTACGCGAAGTAAAATTTGACATGACCTAGAATCCTTTGCAAAGCATCGCAAGCTATTAAAGACCGCTTTCAATTCTAGCAAATTGATATGGTCTCTTCTGTCTACTATACTCCACCAACCATGTGCCTTTTTCCGTTGCAATAAGCCCCCCAACCAGTTAATGAAGAGGCTGCAAAATTTCTAAACGATAACCTGAAGTGCGGATGGGGTTATCTACTGTTAATATATTGTCACTCCACCAATTTAATTCAATCCTTACATCATCTGAAATATTAATTCACGCTTCAAAATCCCCATTGGTTTTTTCCAATGCTAGACATTTTTGACGTTCCATCAACATTGTATAGAGCCACCCATATTGAACACCCGGACATGCTGAAATTAAAACTCCGATACACTGGGCCAAGTCTCTTATATGACACTTTGATTTTGATTTAAACTGTTGCTTCAATTTTAAAATCTTTTGCTTTTTATCCTCTGGTAGCTCTGCTATGAATCTTGAACTGTCTAAATTCAAACCTAAAAAACTTACACCTCTGGGAAGGCTGTAATTTAGATTTCTCAAGATTTAATATGAAACCGAGAGACTCCAATAACTTTCTAGTTCGCAGTACATTTAAGCCACACAACTCTTTGGATTTTGCTATTAGTAAGATATCGTCTAAATAAATTACTGATAAGAAGCCTTCCCTTCTTAATATTTGTGCAACCGGTTTCAATAATTTTGTAAATACATATGGAGCTGTACAGATACCAAACGGTAAGCAGTTGAATTCGTACAAATTTTCGTTAAACTCAAAACGAAGAAATATTTTAAATTCTTCCGCAATAGGAACTAAAAAATATGCATGCTTTAGGTCAATAGAGGACTTATAACAACCCGGTGTTATTAACCTGATTGCTGTTTTAAGGTCTTCTAGCTTAAAGTGGTGGGCTTGTCTAAAGAAATTTAACTTCTTTAAATTTAAAATGAATGGCTTATCAACCAAAAAATATGATTAAATAAATTTACCTGACATGATTGACATTCTCTTATACTACCCTTTTTAATAAGGTCTTTTACTACAAGTAAGCAGTCTTGAAATTCAGATTTTGTGAAATTAGGTGCAATAGGTCTATTCTTTTGAATAACTTTTTCAATAAAAAGAATTTTATAGCCCTTATGTATTCGATAATAAAACTATCATCTTCTAACTGTAACCATGTATACTCAAAAAACTTTTATCTACCAGATGGTCTATTTACCTCTAATAACGGCGACGGAATGGTCTCTGCGATTGAGTCCGGCTGCTCTTCGAGCCGACCCAGCGACCCCTGTAGTTGCTGTAAATCCTTCTGAACGGGCCTCTGAAGTTTGACGATGTCTGTCTTGGACGTGAATATGGTATCTTCTGTTGAGACTTTGAGAATGATTTTCCACTTTTAGTGGAAAGATTTTCTGGTTTCGCCAACTCTTTACTCTGTTTCTCAATTTCCTTGGCAGATTTGACCCTATCATGAAGATTCTCGCCAATCAACATATTGTTGGATATAGGAATTCCACCCAAAATTTCCTTCACGAGTTGGTTTCCGACAGGCGTTATAAACGTCCGTCTCGTCATGGGCATCCGGTAGTGCACGTCTGCCAACATTCTTCCTGCATCACTCAGGAAAGAAATACAATCATCACTCTTGTTACCACCGTCATTCAATAATGATGTTAAGGCCAAGCCAACAGCATAAATGGCGGTTCCTAATTTTTCCTGAGAAGCTACTTGAAAACCGTCCTTCTTTGATAACGATCACGGTTACGATCTTTTGAACCCGTCGGATCTCGCAAATAACGATTAGGGTATTTTTGAACTTTTGGATCCGTCTCATCTCCCAGATAATGATCAGGATTGTGAGTCTTTGTCTTACCATTCCCATATGTTGCAGCCCCTGAGACATGGCAACCGCGCTCTAAGCTTTTTGATCGATCAGAAAGACTGGACTCTCGATCTTTGTCCCGCGATGAATACTCGGGCGAGTGGCGTTTAGATCGATCAGAAAAACTATACTGACGATCTTTGGGCGAACAACTTCTAGAATATCGCCTTTTGTATAATCAATATCCGACGAGGAGGAGGATAAACTGTCGGAACGGCTCCCATGTGCTTTCCTAACCTCTTCTCCAGAATTTCTTTCAAGAGAATCTTGATCTTTCAACCTAGATCAACCGCTATTCATGTAGGTGGGCGCGGCAAAAAGTTTTTCTTTTTCAAGTATAGCTTTAAAACTATGATCAGATTGAGCAGCTCGAGTATCACTACGTTTAATTATCTAGAAGAACGAGATGACGAAATATAATGCTGAATTTTCAACCAAGAATATTAATTTTAATTAAAAAAAAAAACAACAGATGAATTTTCAATTAAATTGATGAATTTTCAACAACAACAAAAATAATTTTTAACATAAGAGTTTAACTTTTGAGCAATTAATCAAATTTTTATTCTAAGAAGGATGAATTCTGAACGAAAATTGTAGTAGTTGATACGTATTTCAACCAAACAAGATTTTAATTTTTAATCAAAAATAGTTGAATTCAAGCAAAAAAGACAACTTTTTAACGTGATTGGCATTTTCAACTAAGAAAGATTTTTCAGTCAAGAGAGAGAAAAAATTGCAAACAAACAGTTGAATTTTCAAGCAAAAAGATGAATTTTTAACAAACAAGATTAACTTTTTAACAAAAGGAACTAATTTTCAACAAAATACATGAATTTTAAGCCGATACTCAAGTTATCGACTAACAAAGATGACTTTTCAACCAAAAATGGAATAGTTAAATACAGTAATATAAAGCTACTTCTTGTTTCCTTTCTTCTTTCTACTCGCATCCTTGTGTCCATTGCTCACAATAACATCAGACTTGATTTCCTTCAACATCTCCGCAAGAGCATACAAGTCTCTTATAACTACTGTTCCTTTAGAGTCCAATCTATTTTTCTCAGATATGTAACAGAATTGTTACCATAACGCGGGACTCGGTACGGCCCTGCACGAAAGAGATGCCGGGCCGCACACGAGGTGGAACGGAATCCCCCGAGGAGACCCAAAGTCCCGAGCATAGCAGTTGCTCACTCTCGACTCGTTCGGCTAACCGAAAACCCGATTGTGCTACCCGTGCCCCTTGTACTGCACTAGTGCTCTGCTCTCTACCGGCTCAGCCCGCCGATCATCGCATCCCGGCTCCGGGACATTGTACTCCACGCCGTCTTCTTGAAAAAGACCCCCAGGTCTCTATCCACATAAATGGTTATTTTACTTATTCGCTGTCTTTTTTAATGTGTTCACCCTTCTCTCAGTGCCCTCATCCTACTTCCCTCCTCGGTAGACCTCCCTCGTAAAACCTGGCGCCCCACGTTGGGCGCCAGGTATTACGGGGTAAGTAAGTTGATTAATCACTTACATTCGGTAGAACGGTTTACGGCCCGTGGCGGGTGCCGGCAAGCGCGTTGAGATACTTGAAAGATTCTGGTATCATAGAAGCAGCCACTGGATCATGGAACCGGTTTCTCTTCGAAGTTGACGGTCATCCTGGAGACGTGATGGGTGAGAGCAGGATCGACACTTAGCACAGTTGGGAGGTACAAGCAATGCGAAAAGGTGGAAAGCAACGTTCCCAGTAGGGAGCACAGAACGACTTGCTAGTCCGGCGTCGGCACGCACGTCGCCCAACGCTTCGGGGCCCCTCGGGGGGTTTCGCCTCGATTCGGGTGCGGCCCGGCAACCCTTTCGTGCAGGGCCGTGCCGAGTTCCATATAATGGTAAAAATTCTGTTACAGATAGTTTCGGCACCAAAGCGGTAAATAAAAATAAAAAATCGAGTAGTTACCTTGAAGTTTTATTTATGAGTACTTTCTCGAAAAATTTGAAAATATTTATAACTTTGGTGTCGGCAGTAAATAAAAGTAAAGGATGCTAACTCAGCTTCTAATCAAGCTGGAGGGCTCTACTGACCCCTAAAATCTTACAAAAAAGTCAACAAATTCAATGGTGGGTTTTTAACAACAGTTAATCAAATCAATAACACGCTATCGCATATTATGAGTTTCTTCGCCTTATAAAGTGTCCTTTTTTTTCTTCAACTTTCTTACATCTAGTAGAATGTGCCGCGTGGGTCAACCGAATTTGAAGAAAGTCGACGGCAACCCCTTCAACGTATCGATTATAATTTGAGGTCGACCACCGTAGAAAAAAAAACATTAAAAAAATAACGTGCAATAGCATGTTATTGATAATTACCTGTATTTCAAAATCTACCATTGAATTTGTAATTTTTTTTGAAAATTTGTAAGCCTCAGTGGAGCCTTCCAGTTTGATTAGAAGCTGAGTTAGCATCCTTCGCTTTTATTTACTGTCGACACCAAAGTGATAAATATTTTAGAATTTTTCGAAAACGTACTCATAAATAAAGCTTCAAGGTAAGCAAATGAATTAAAAATTATTTTTCAACCAAATGAAATCTTAACGAACCAATTAAATCAATTATTATTATTATTATTTAAACAATTAAAAATTTTTCCACGTTTTTTCATCTTCACTGCAACTTTGCATCGAAAGTTATGGACGCATCGCGATCAAATGATATTGTACTAATTCGTAATAAAATGAGGATTGATAACATGTTTTTCTTTTTTAAACGATTTTTTAAATTTGAATTATTCAATGATTTGTAGAGGGGCCAGGATTCTTGAAACAGATAGTAGTCGCGGAACCTATAGTCGCCAGGAAAAGAAGTCGCTGAGACATCTAGTCGCCAGGCGTAGTCTCCAGCACTTTTAGACCCTGAAACGTTATGTTATATATTATAACAAAATATAACGTAAGAGACTAAAAAACGTCGCAACAAAGCAAACAATATTATTTTCCTCGTATAATTAAAAAAATAAAATGATGAAAAAATTGTGTTTTTAATTGCACGCAGTTTTTCCATTCAGGTTTGACGTAGATTTTATGCAAACCCGGACGGGTTTCCTATCTTTCTGTGCATGTTTGTGGGACGCGAAGTTCTCGCTTGTCAGAGGGGGTATTTTTCCGGCCACGGCCGTAAAAGTATAGTTTTACGGAGTTCGCGCATGCACTTTTGGTCCATGCGGCGACACTCCTGGCTCTCTCTTCTGACGCATGCGCGGTACATAGTAATGATATTTGTAGACTGTACAATACAGTTTTACACAGCAAGCCGGCCGGCAACACACAGCAACACGTGAGTCAAATTGCACGAAAGTCGGAGTGTTTCGTCAGCCGATAACAATTACTTTACGTGTCGCGATGGTAAGTGGTAATCAAGATGGATAATTTATGCAGTGCACACCACCTCACATGTCTATAGTATGACTGCCCCGGATAGCTGTTTTCGTAGAAGGCTCCTGATTCAAAAGCTATTTTTTACAATTTTGAGAAAAACTGGTATCTACTATGAATGCGAAGCACAACATTGCTCCTGTCACTGTTTAAAATTCTGATAAAAGTCGTATCAGTCTTGGCGGGAATTTTAAATTAGAATGAAAAATGCAATTTGTGATTTTCTTTGCTTTAATTGTTTATTGACCAGTCCAAATGTTTGGCGAATGCAATAGCATCAATACAATTTGAATGAAAAATAAATTTCTCCTTGGAATAATAAACGTTGCCTCGGAATAGGAAAAGTTTAGCAAGTGATAAAAGGATTGCGCTGTGAAACCATCGCCACCGCGAAACCCCTTTCGGGGTCTAGAAAATGTTCAAAGCGCATTTTTAAAACCTCAAACCCGAATTATCGTCGGTCGCTGGTAACTTTTGAGGGCTTCATATATTTCGCCATTTTTGTGCATCCCGTTCCAACAGCTTTAAACATTTAATATTTCATTGAACAATCTTTTTTCAGTAAATCGTGAAAAGTTACTATTTTTCGGGATAAATTATATAGTTGATGAAAGTAATAAATAATAATTTTCATTTAACATATTTTTCAATTGTGGAATTTCTGTTTTTATCATTTTTTCACTGAATCGTGAAAAGTTAGTATTATCTTAAATTAATGACACAATTAACAAATGTAAAGGATAATTAGCAATTATTTAAACAATTTTCATTTGTTAAAACAATTTTTTCCCTGTCTATCGTGAAATTTTATTATTTTGTGGAATTAATGAAGCAGTTAATGAATGTTAAGAGTAATATTTTTTGTGAAAGACAGTTTGAAATTATTTAAGTAATTAAAATCACTTGCTTCTTTTCATAGAAAAGCTGGAAAGAATTCTAGTTTTTGCGAATCTCTTACACTAGATCGCTTATTAATCAGTATTTCATTATCTCAACGAAATCGATCTAAAAAAAACTATCCATAACGCAACTGTAAAAAACTTGTTAAAAAAAAGTGATTATTCTCTAAAAAATTAGGTTAAATAACTTCAAACTGTCTTCTAAAAATAATATCACTTGTAACATACATTAGCGTCATTATTCCACAAAATAGTAACGCTTTCAAGTTTACAGGGGCAAAATGATTTAAACAAATGAAAATTGTTTAAATATTTATTATTAACTATAGTTTAAAAATATATTACTTGCAACATTCGTTAATTTGTGTCATTAGTTCCAGCAAATTCACGGGGGGGGGGAGTCAAAATTAATAGTTATGGGGTAGAAATTATTCCTTAAATATTGCTTAGGAAGTGACTAAACTTTAATTTACAAATAGTAAGCAATAAGTACATCTTTTTCCATTTTTTTTCAACAAGTCGATGCTATATATTTGTAATATTCTCATCGTATCTTAAAACGAGTGAACGACATCCAACAGAAGGAAGTTTTCAGAGAATGATACGCACTATTATTATTGATATCCATGTTCTAATGATGCTGCTTGTTTTCTTCGTTCCTAGAAAATCTCTTTTCATAAATCTTTAGTTTTCAGTATGTATTTAATTAGTTTTGGATTTTCAAACCAATAAATCAATCACCGACAACTTATAATGAATTTGGCAAAGTCGTGAAATGAACAACTGAACATAACATAACCACACAATATCGAAGTTATTTCTTTTCGACGAAAACTTCCTTTTTACATTCTCATCATTTATGATTGAGAAAGTATTAGAATTGTCCGAAGTTTGACATCACAGTTTTTCAACAGATCTCGCGTTTTGAAAACCCCTGAAGCCGAAAATCAAGTTTTGGCGATGGCGTCAGTCTGTCCGTCCGTCCGTCCGTAAACACGATAACTCTCGAAAAAATGAACGGATCAAATCGAGCCTTAGCGCACTTTTTTTGGGACCTAAAAGAAAGAACGAGTTCGTTAACCAGCATTCCTTGACCAATGTTTGTGGTTTTATCCATAAAAAATGCTATCCAAAAATCGAACATTCAATTTTTACGCCACACGAAGACAGATACGCGAAAAAAGTTTAAGAGAAGAATTAAAGCTCTTCAAAATATCTACAATTTTGGTTTGAAACATTTTTCGATAGGACGCGTTTTTTGTTTTATGCATCGAAAATCAATAAGTCGAAAATTCTAATTTTAAGCCAAACGACGACAGATAAGTAAAAAAGATTTACAGAAGAATTGTAGGTTTTCAAAAGACCTATAATTTTTCTCTGAACCATTTTTTGATAAGACTTGATATTTTGGTTTTATATTTCGAAAATACTATGAAAAAAATCCAAAATTCAAATTTTGAACCAAACGACGCAAAATACGAGAAAAAGTCTTGACGAGAAATTATAGCTTTAAAAGTCCTATAAACTTTCTCTTAACCAATTTTTGATAAGACTTATCACTTTGGTTTCATTTATCGAAAGTACTATGCAGAAACTTGAAAATTCAAATTTCGAACCAAATGTGAGATACGCCTGAGACCATGGAAAGGGGAACCTATTCGGCCTACCCTATTTGTGTAACCATTCACAGGGGTCTGTTCCCGACCGCCGATGAGACCTTAAAAAGGGGAACCTATGAGACCTACATTATTTATATGATCAGTTCCGCCCCCCGATAAGAAGTTGGAAAGGGGAATCTATGCGACCTACATTATTTCTGTGATCAGTAACAGGGGTGCCTTACCTCCCCCCCATATGAAACGTTGGAAAGGGGATCCTACGTGACCTACATTATTTCTGTGACCAGTCAAAGGGGTGCCTTACCACCCCCCATGAAACGTTGAAAAGGGGAACCTACGTTACCTATATTATTTATGTGACCAGTCACAGGGGAGCGCTCGTTTGTTTGTGATTTTCCATCTTCAACTTGGAATATCCCGAAAACTGTTACTCATAGGCTAAAAATTAATATAACATAAAATGTGCATTTCTATGAGATCTACAATTTTGGTCGAAAATATATTTCGAAATTTCCATTATTAATGGAAATAAATGGAAAACCCATGATATACAAACACCGCGAAATATGGTGAAAAGTTTTTTGAGGAATTTCAGCGTTTAAAAATTTCTACAACATTTCTTTAAATCATTTTTTGACAGATATTTTGTTTTATCTATCAAATATAATATGAAAACAAAAATCCTATTTTTAGCATAACAACGCGAGATTAGGTAATTAGGTAATTCAGAAAATAAATATACATTTAAAAATGTCTGTCAATAATCGAGCGCGTAGCGCGAGTGTCACGATGAGCGCGTTTACCTCAGAGCCTACAGAGCTTCACTCAGATAAAAGTTTGTTTGATTCAAGAAAAATTTGTTTGGATCAAATAAATAAATACATTGCTATATGGTCAATCAAATGTTTGCTTGATAGAACCAAATTTTTTAGTTAATAAAGTTTGGTTGATTATAATAAATATTTTGGTTGATCCAAACAAATATTTTGGTTGCCAACCAAATATGTTGGATGATCCTACCAAATATCTTGTATGATCCATACATTTGTATGGGGTTCTTTCATCACTTATGGATTTTGAGGTTAGATTGCCTGCACCGGCGTGAACCCTGCGAACTAGAGGTTGTACTTATACGTTAAAAATGTTCTGCATACTGTTGCAGTCCCCAGTTTTTTAATAAAGTTAACACTGTTAGTGTCCAGTTCCTATCACCAGATAATTTTATAATAAATAATATATTCTGCTCAATACATTTATTTGGTAGAATCAACTAAACATGCTCAAATAAATAATTACTTTGAATTGACCAAATTAATTCGTTGTATTTTTTGAAAATAACCAAAGGTTTATTTGCGCTGACCAAATTTTTTAGTTTCAACAAACAAAGCAGGTTGAACAAACTGTTTTGTTGAATCAACTCAATCTTTTCTCTGAGTATTTGGGCAATTTCATTCATATTCATTCATTGATATTTATTGAAATCCCAGTAGTTTTTACACCAATTACAGGGTTTCTTTTAGCATTAATATATGCTTAAAGTATACTATGTGTCTACATATCACTCTTAAAATTCATAGAGTCAGATTACAGTATTTTATTTTGCCTTTAATTTCTACTCACTATAAGTTTTATTATGAGTCTTGCACAAATCATTTATCAACCTCCACATATCATGTGCCGGAGAGTTGTAAGAATTACTTGCCTTGTCAGTTTTTATATAAAACGAGATCGTGTATCAAGCTGAAGCACTCGCAAATGAAGTCTATTAAGTAGAAATGGACAGTTAATTTTACATTGTAAAATTTTGAATAGCATTTTTAGGCCTCAGCATGTGATACAAATTTCGGTGACCGTATCACAGATGCAAACATCCGAGCATTTTGCTGGCTTGTCTACTCATTATTTCAATATGATCCTTAAATTTTAATTGCGAGTTAAAATTTATCCCAAGATCGCACATGGATTCAACTTTACTTAATTGGGCATTATTGATTTCGTAATTAAAGCTAATTGGAGTCATAGTTCTAGAATACGCAACTACTAAACTTTTTTTCTAGATTAAGCGGCAGCTTATTCTTCAAACACCATTCATAAAAATTGTCCAGATCATTCTGTAGCTGCACACAATCACCTATTTGCTTTATTCTCTTAAGTATCTTTGTATCGTCCACATATAATATCATTTTTGATGAGATCCTATCAGTTACATCATTACTGTAGACAATAGAAAAAAATAGGTCCTAAATTTTAGCCTTGGGAGACTCCCGATTTAGGCTGATAAATTTCAGAAGAGTGACTTGCGAACTGAACGTAGTGATTCCTATTTCTTAGAAAATTCCTAATTAGTAAAACAAGATTTTGATCGGTTGAAGACGTTTCAGTTATACGAAATACAATCAAATATCCGAAATTTGAGGTTAGATTACCCGATTCTGATTAAATCGATATGATACATTAACCTCAAATTTGGGAAATTTTACTTTATTTCGTGACACTGAAAGGTTGTCAATCGACAAAGGAATGGAACATGACTGAGAAAATACATTCTACACTTGACAAATATTACTATTTGTATATTTTTGACTTACTTTTACGTTTAGAATATTTTTTCCAAGAAGTCGTATGCATTCCCACGTAAAGATGTACCAACTATGCTAACCTTACTGACATTTCCACCTATCCTATCATGACCATGACGTCATGCTAAAATACTCAATTCAAACCAACCAGGGTAAGGTACTTTATTAGAGGGAAATGTGCAAGCTGCCATCTTGGTACCCCGCGAAATTGCTAACTTGATATTGAATTTTGGTGTAGAACCTAATTAAATAGTAATGTGTAACAAAATTGAAGTAAAGTTAACTGCAATATTTTCAGATAATAATATTATTAGGAAGATAAATGTTTTTAAACTTTATAATATAATAATCAATTGAAAAGAAAAAATGGCAAATTATTCTACTTACCGATAACACGTAGGTTTTAAGTATTGATTCGAAATTTTATGTAATTCGAAATGAATATAAAAATGCATACATATAGCAAAAAATATATGTTTTTATTGAATTAAAAAAAAATACGGGTTCCTAACCTTACTTTCTTCTGGATCTTATTTCGCTGAAGCATACCAAAAAAATGATCGCAGGCAATTGAATGACATATAACCATAAGCTTCATACCCCAGATATTTAAATTATATTGTTTCCATCATAAATATAAGTACTTACTTCGCATAATTTTGAATTACAATTCGTTTCCCATTTGTCGCGTCTACAATTTATAATCCACATCAACAGTCTATCTCTTTGTCCTAGAGGAAAACGATAAAGTTTAAATCCATTTTTGCTTCTATTTTTACAAGACAAAGCACTAGAGCAGACCATTTTTTTATATATTCTAAACATAATTTTAACTAAAATAAAGGACCTGCTTATCGCATTGTTTCCCGCAAACTGTCCAGGAACCAATATGGCGCTTGCATATTCCTGTCTAATATAGTACCCTAGTTATGTTATTATGACGCGACGCATGCGCCCTGCATGTTTTGGTTTTCAAATGACAACAAAGGAATGAAATTCGACTGCAGTGGGACGTGACACACGGCGAGGGCTAAACAATAAAACCAATTGCAGGGGATGAAACTTCTTTTTTTGTTTGTAATTTGGATCAAAATGATTTTTCATCATAAGTGAATATGGATGTTATTTTTTATTTCTAAAAAACTATTTAATTAAATAATAAAATCGTTACAAATTTTAAAATCAATTTTTTTATTTAATTGAATAGCTGTTGGAAAACAAAAAATAATGTCTCTTACACACTTATGTTGAAACTAATTATTTTCTGAGTTATTAAAAAAATAAAATTTTGCCACGTCCATGTATTTTTTCATGCACGCTCTCGTGTTTCTATGGCTTCTTATGTCTCTTCGGATTAATGTCTCATTCACAGATTCTGACTATTCTTTCGGCGGTCTACCTCTGTGCATTCTGCCAGTAACCTCACCTTTATACACCTGTTTGGTCAGTCGTTCATCTTTCATTCTTTCAAGGAGTCCGAACCACCTTAACTGATTTCTCCCCTGTACCACATTCTTTGAGGATTATTTCGTTTCGGACTTTATCCATCAGTGTTTTCCCGCATATTGTGCGCAGAGGTTTCATGCCAATCGCGTTAATTTTACTCTTGTACTTTTCTTGACATGTCCATGTCTCGCTACTGCATAGTACAGTCGGTATAATCATAGAATTATATATGGTCATTTTAGATTTTTTAAATTTATTTTTATCTCTGAGAATGGACCCTGCTCTGCCGATAAGCTGCTTACCCTCATTTATGCGCCTATCTAACTCCCTATCTATTTTTCCGTCGCTAGTGAATAGGCTACCCAGATATGCGTACATTTGTATACATTGTATACAAATATACATTATATACATTATATATTATCCACTTTCCAACTTGCTCTAATCTCTCATCATTTAGGACAATGTTGCACATTGTTTTCTCATATTTTCCTTCAAACACCATTACCTTTGTTTTATTTACGTTATCTTAAGGCCCATATTCATCATGCTTGTATTAAGTTTATTGAACATTCTCTGCAAGTCCTCGATTGATTCTGCCATAACAATCTTGTCATCTGTGAAAGCCAACCCACGCACCTTCACTGTTTCGATATGTACACCTTCTTCGTCGAAGAGGGCCATTCTTAGACACTTATCCATTAATATGATGAATTATACTTCGTGTCTTGCCCTCAAGATTACAACAGATAGTACCACTGCTTCAACCTACTAGATGCCACGAATTCAGAGTAACGAAGTGATTTAAAACTTTTCGCGCGCTCGCAGTGCACATGTGGCGCCGCCTGCGCACACTAACCTCGTAACATTTCTGCGTGCCGAAGACGCCACGTGTAAAATTTTTATCCTCAGCAAAAAATTGGATTTTTTCAACTAAAGAATGGGAAAATCGAAGAAAAGGAAACATTCCAGTCCCGAAAGAGACGATACAGAGAATAAACGCCTCTGGAAAAGACTTCGTAAGTTAGAAGAGAGGCTAAATTCTTCATCAAGAAGAAGCTCCCTTTCTAACCCATATCCATGCAGCAGTCTCTGGGATCTTCAATATCAGGAAGGCAAGCTACTGATGATTTATAAATCTTGAAAGGAAGGAAAAGTGGTCTGAAATTATGCGAGACATAATTCATAGATAATAACTTTATCCTTACCAAACTTTGTGTCGAACTTATACGAGAGGTAAGGCAAGACCGGAAAACGTACTCTAGTACATATCTCTACGACCAGATGTTCAAAAAACATATTTTTTATCAGCGTAGATACCGAGCAGACACCATTTGGGGAAATTGGAAGTAGCAGCGACCCACAAAGCTCTCTGCAAACTTTGCTCGAAATATCTGATAGCGTTCAGCAAATGAACGATAGTGCTCTGGAATCAACGACTACTGAGCTCTTACCCAAACTTCAGGACACATCTTCAGAGGCCCTGAACGAAGAAGTAGTCCAAATTAATGGAGAAGAGCCACAATCTAAGACAGGAGACCTAGCTCTGTCACAACATATTAGCACACGTTGGATCCCGTGGTTAAAATCCGGGATATCAAAAGAGACCAAGGATAAATGACTGAAGATGTATCCTAGAACTGGACCATGTCTCCTCGAAGCTTAAAAGCTTAATAATGAAATTGCTGCCTCTCTGAACGATAGTTCAAAAAAGAGAGACAAATACTTCTCCATCACACAAAATCTTGCGGGATCTGCACTCTCAGTCTTAGGGCTAGTCATTGACTCTTTTCTAGACCCGAAAAAACAAACAATGGACTAAAAACTGATTCTGACACACCTTTGGGTTGTCTCAATTGGTAGCTGAAATTCACCACGGCCAAACAGTGGCCCGTAGAGCCTGTATTTTACCAAGCCTTAATAAACAGGTGGTCAGCGTTTCTGAGAAAACCGAGCTAGATACTTTCCTCTCCAGCGAGAAGTTGGGTGAGAAAATAAAGGAGGCAAAATCTATTATGAAGGTTGGTCAAGAGATTAAAACGCAGCAAACTCATTAAAAAATCTGCCCCTTTGGGAAACCAGAGAGGCCCGCCTGCTTCGAGACCAGCGCAGACGGACTACAAGCAGAGGCCAACCAACAGGATTCCCCAACAACGTCAACCCTATCATCAAAAATACCAACCGAATTATACTCAGAAGCAGACGCAGATGGAAACACGTCAACCGACATCCAAGGGGCACTCCCCGAAGAAGAGTTCTTAGAGGTATACAAAAATGCAGGGTGACCTAAATATTTCTTTGCCCAATGGTCTATGATCACTTCAGATAAATTCGTCCTAAAGTCCGTTCAGAGTTGCGAACTTAACTTTATTTCCGAAGTACATCAAACGATTCCACCCCCCACGCGCAATTAGTCTAAAAAAGGAGGCCTAGCCGATCCAAATAAAAGTAAACAGGCTACTAGATATTAGCGCCATTGAACCTTGTACACCAGAGACAGATCAATTTCTTTCGGATTTCTTCCTAGCGCATGAACCAAACGGATCGAATAGATTTATCTTGAATCTCAAGAAATTAAATAAATTTATGCATGCGGATCACTTCAAGGTAGAGGACTTAAGGTCTGTTATCAGAATCCTCTTTCTAGGAATGTTTTTGGCCTCAATTGACCTGAATGATGCATACCTCACCGCCCCGGTGTCCCAAGAATACAGAAAATACCTCCGTTTCAAGTTCGCTGACATCGTGTATAAATTCACTTGCCTACCATTCGGTCTCTGTACGAGCCCCTTAATTTTCACTAAATTAATTAAACCGGTGGTTAATTATTTAAGATCAAGAGGTTATTCATCCGTGATATACCTCGACGACATTTTATGTCTCGGAGAAAATTTCGCAGAATGTAGAAGCAATGTCGAAAAGACAAAAAACCTTCTTATATCTTTAGGCTTTGTTACAAATCTGAACAAAAGTAGTTTAATACCGAATACTATTTGCCAGTATCTCAGTTTCATAGTCAATTCAACCGATCTAACAATTAGCCTTACAGACAAAAAGCGCAACTCTTTGTATAACCTAATATCTACTACTCTCACAAAACAGTCCATTAAAATTAGAGATTTCGCTGGCATAATTGGATCCCTTATAGCAGTTTGTCCGGCAGTGGAATACGGGATGCTCCATTGCAAGTGCCTAGAAAGAGCTAAAACAGAAGCGCTTTGCAGAAATCAGGGGAATTTTGATCTTTTCGTGGCATTAACGTCATATGCCTACGATGATCTCCTCTGGTGGCAACCTCAAGTACGGTGTGCGTTGCAACGAGTTAAGCAGATGAATTTCAAAAAATAAATATTCTCAGACGCCTCTCTCACCGGATGTGGCGCCTTTTGCGACGGAGAAGGCACTTACGGTTTTTAGAGAGAAGACGAACAAAAGCTTCATATGAATGCCTTAGAGCTTAGAGCAGCCTTACTGGCTATTAAATCCGTCGCAGCTGATTTTTCAGAATGCGAAATTCTCATTAGAGTGGATAATTCTACAGCTAAGGCCTATATTAATAAAATGGGAGGAACCCAATTCCCATTACTTCATGAACTAGCAAGGGAGTTCTGGAATTGGTGTGAATCCAAACGATTGTGGGTATACGCGTCTTATATACCATCACGAGAAAACTTCGAAGCCGATTTCCCGTCTAGAATAAAAAACATCGATACAGAATGGGAACTGGCTCAATATGCTTTCGCTAAAATTATATCCACGTTCGGTAAACCCGCTATCGACTTGTTCGCCACAAGGTCTAACACCAAATGTAAGACTTATTGCGCTTGGGAGAGGGATCCGGATGCATGAGCTATTGACGCATTTACGATCCCCTGGAATGATAATTTTTATGCCTTTCCGCGCTTTGCGATCTTACCTAGAGTTATTCCAAAGATAATCAACGACAAAGCAACTGGAGTGGCCATAGCACCCTTATGGACATCACAAACGTGGTATCCTCTATTTCTAAGACTGTGCTCGTCCGAGCCGATTATATTCCAACCACATAAAGACCTTCTAATGTCTCCTTTTAGGGATCGTTATCCTCCACTTCACCGGAACCTTACCCTGGTTTCTGCCAACTTATCAGGAAAGCTTACGAGAGAAAGAATCTACCACCAGAAACCGTTGACATACTGATCGCATCATTATCCAACTCAACCTTGAAGTAGTACTACAACTGCCTTAAAGAATGGCGGCGATTTTGTCAGCAAAAACAATGTAACCCATTTGAGACGACGCCTATACGAGTTCTGGAGTTCCTTCCTGAAAAATTGAATGCCGGAGCCAGGTATGGCACGCTGAACTCAGCACGATCAACTATATCACTAATCGCTTCTGAAGACCTGACCCACAATGATGTGATCTCAAGGTTTTTTAAAGGAGCATTCAAACTTCGTCCTCAAAACCCAAATATGATACCACTTGGGATGTTGATTCGGTCCTGGAACAAGTTTCAAAATGGCATCCCTTGAAGGCCCTTAATCTGCAACAACTCACGCAAAAAACAATCATTCTATTGGCACTAGCTTCAGCACATAGGGTTCAAACTTTCTCTCTAATTATGATTGACAACATTTCTTTCTCTAGTTCAGGGATTCAAATCAGAATGCCGGATCTGATTAAAACCTCAATGCCCGGGGCTAACCAGGCACTATTTAACTTTCCATTTCTAAACGAAACCCCCGAGTTGTGTGTTGCCAGTACGATCATTAGATACCTAAAAGGGACAGAACCATTAAGAAAAGCCGAAAAAAGACTTCATTTCTTCCCGCAAACCCTTTAAAAGTGTATCCTCACAAACTATATCCAAATGGATTAAAGAAATTCTCATCCACTGTGGAGTATCCAATATATTCTCAGGACACAGCGTACGCCATGCCTCGACATCCAAGGCGGCTGATCTAGGGGTTAGCCTGGACACAATTCGGAAAACCGCAGGATGGTCTAAAAACTCCCAAGTGTTTGCGAAATTTTATCAGCGTCCAATTATAACAGACGAAAATACTTTCGCCTCAACCGTTCTGCTACAGAATAGGCAAATAGCCTAATTATATATTTACGTTCATATATTTGAAGTTTCGATAAAATATTTCTATAATATTCTATAATTTCATTATACGTTCTGTTAATAAAATCATACTAATAAAGGATAAAACTACAAAAGTAAATTTTGTGCGTTTATAAAAAAAAATCTTAAACACATACAGGTTTAAGATATGATAATCCGAAAATGTCAAGAGATCTAAAAAGATACATGTTGTAATCTTCGGGGCAAGGCACGAAGTATAATTAGTTGATCAAACGAGCCCACCGAAGAAGGGCGAAGTTCGATCAAAATTATACGAGGGTCTTGCCCGAAAAGATTAAGTTCCCACCCTGCTGGCTATACTTCATCCCCAGAAAATTTTATGAAATTTTCAATCCCAATAATTTAAGGAACATATTTTATTTAAAATTTTTCTTAACTCAAAATTTTCGGAACAATATATCTCTAAAAGTTATGAGGTTAGGGTGCACAGACGGCGCCACGTATGCACTGCGAGCGCGCGAAAAGTTTTAAATCACTTCGTTACTCTGAATTCGTGCAATCTAGTAGGTTGAAGTAGTGGTACTACATGTTGTAATCTTTTCGAGCAAGACCCTCGTATAATTTTGATCGAACTTCGTCCGCCTTCGGCGGGCTCGTTTGATCAATTAATTGTATGTTGCTTTATGAGGGCATCCAAGTATTTTTCATTAGCAAACAAAACCAACTGGAAATCTGATCTCGGGTGTTTCCACTTTGTTTGTGTTTATATTTTTATGGTGCTCATTTTATGAGCACTTTCTGATCTCGGGTGTTTGCACTTTGTTTGTGTTTATATTTTTATGGTGCTCATTTTATGAGCACTTTCTGATCTCGGGTGTTTCCACTTTGTTTGTGTTTATATTTTTATGGTGCTCATTCTATGAGCACTTTGCTTCCTCATTATGATAATTTATCAAATATATTTGCTTTCTCATATAGGAAGTTAAAATAAAAGAATACAAATTGGTCAATAAAACTGTCTCGAATTAAGAAGCCTTTTCTATTCTTGCATGGACTTTGAATAATGTTAGTGAAAAAGTTTTTCTGTTTAAAAAAGATTTTTCAAATTATATAAATGAACATAACCTAAATACTCTTCAATAAAGTGTATTAATATTATAGGTCAATTGATTTGTCTCGAATCAAGGAATCTTTTCCGTTCTTGCATTAATTTTGATTTATGTTAATGAAAAAAGTTTATGTATGAAAACCCGGGGTTTTAAATATTTTAATTTACCATAACCTTCTTACTCTTCAATCAAATGTATCCATATTAAGGTCAATCGATTCGTCTCGAATTGACGAATCTTTTGTATTCATTCATCAACTTTAAATTATATGGATCAGAACATTTTTACCATCAAAATAGATTTGTCAAATAATATAAATGAACATAACTTCTTTACTATTTAATAAAATGTATTAATATTACAGATCAATCGATTCGTCTCGAGTCAAGGAATCTTGTATATTCTTGCATCAACTTTGAATTATACAAATGAAAAAATTTTTAATATATAAAAAACACATTTTTTAAATATTATAAAGTACTGTGGATAAAGCTAATGAATATATTTAGAAATCCGTGTGTCAGGTTTGAGATATTAGTGGTGAAAATAAGCCCTTTAAATTTCATCAGTTTATCAGCAACCGTCTTAAAGTTATAGAGTTCACAGAAAAACTGTGACACACTGTAAAAACTATGGTTCCATTTTAATTGAGCATCATTTTTTTAGCGTCTTGTTATGATACCAAATCGTCGTGTTTTGAAGTCATCGTATTTACTATTTTACTTTGCTAACTTCAGATTGAAAAGTGGTACGTACTAGCGAACTGAAATAATGCACATAGAGTTGTTTTAATTGCTTGAAACTTCATGCTTCAAAGAAACAGAAAACATTTGAAACAGCAAAGATTTGATTCTCACTTCGGTGCTGTTTTGATCCAAAAAAGTTGTACTAAAACGTCGTTTAGTGGCATGAAAATAAAGGGGCATTAGAATAGAGCCACCCGAGGCTATATTTTTGGAGGACTGTTTCGATACCGAACATTTTTAGAACATTGTATTAGTCATTTTTTAATTGAGGAACATTCAATTAAACGAATTAAAAATTCTTCTATTACAAAGCTTTCTCTATGTGAAAGCAATATGAAGAAGCAAAATCCCAATACAAAATTTTTTTTTTAACTTTAAAATCAGGAATGCGAGCATCATTTAATTACGACCTGTGCTGAACCGGTGAGTAAAATAATGGTGCTACAACTTCTTCTGATAAAAGGGCTTCTTAAAATGAGATACACAAATCTCTGTATGTTATATATAATTCTCGATTTGGAACGTAATTTCATAACAATTTTTTACACGCTTAACAAGCCCTAAGTAATTTCAATTTTTTATTAAATTTTTATTTTTTTGAATATCGAAAATTTTAATTTTGAAAAAAAGCTCCCACAATTATTTTATTTTTTGCGCAAAATGCACGCATATTATATCAGAATAATGTTTCGCAAAGAAAGGTCTAGTAATGTATTATTACATTCTCATCCAGAGAAGGTATTAGATTTGTGTCAAATTTGACCCCAACGGTTTTTGTCAAATGTCCACGTTTTGAGACCCCCTGAACCCAAAAAACAGGTTTTTACGAATGTGTCTGTCTGTAT
>JAABKJ010006211.1:0-22192 GCA_011634705.1 Andricus grossulariae | reverse complement strand
AAACTGTATCATTTTCAGAAAAATTTCATTTTTCAGAAAAAATCATCAAAATAATAATTATTCATTAAAAATCGAAAAAAAATGTGTAATACTTCAGGTGTTTTTAGAAAATGTACGTAATCTACGTGGAAAATCAAATTTTATTTTTGGAACGATTCCCTACATTCAGCAGGAATTCCTGTAGGGAATATTCCCAAACTTTGGTACAGTTTCCATGAGTTTCGGGAAATTTCCCCAAAAATTGTAGGTATTAAATAATTTCCTAAATTTTAGAGAATTTTCAACAATTTTCTAATGAATTATAAGAACTTTTAGGAAAATTTCCACAAATCTTGGGGAAAATGATTTTCCCCAACGAAAATTTTGATTTTTCCCCACTAAGAAGTGGGGTAAATTCCCGAAATTTTGTGCAGTGTTATTTACGCCACTAATATCTTTAAACTGACCGAAGGATTTCTAAAAATATCTATTACATTTTTTTAAGTACTTAATAATATTTTAAAAATCGGTTTTTTATAGTAAAACTTTTTTCATTGACGTAATTCAAAGTTGATGTAACAGCATAAAAGATTCATTGGTTTAAAATGAATCGATTGACCTATAATATCAATACATTTTATCAAAGAGTAGAGAAGTTATGGTAATTTATATGTTTTGAAAATCGGTTTTTATAGTAAAACTTTTTTCAGTAACATAATTCAAAGTTGATACGAGAATCGAAAAGATTCCTTGGTTCGAGACGAATCGTTTGATCTATAATATTGATATATTTTATCGAAGAGTGAAGAAGCTATGGCAAGGCATACTATTTGAAAATACGGGTTTTTATAGTAAAACTGTTTTTACTAACATAATTCAAAGTTGATACAAGAATAAAGAAGATTCCTTGTTTCGAGACGAATCGATTGACCTATAATATTAATATATTTTATTTAAGTGGAAGGAAGTTATGGTCATTTATATTATATTAAAAATCTATTTTTATAGTCAAAATTTTCTTTTTATCATAATTTAAAGTTTATGTGAGAATAGAAAAGATGTGTTGATTCGAGACGAATCTATTGACTTATAATATTGATACTTTTTATTGAACAGTAAAAAAGATATGGTGATGCATAATATTTGAAACAACGGGTTTTTATAGTGAAATTTTTTTCATTAACATAATTCAAAATTGATGTTGAATTTTTGTTAAAAATTCGTCGTTTCTCATTGAATTCCACTGTTTTTTATTAAAATAAAATAATTTTCGTTTAAAAATTCAACCTCTTTGTTGAAAGTTATTTTTTTTAAATTTAAAACTTAACTCTTAACTTAAACTAACTTAGCATAAAGCTGGCAAAAGAATAGGGTGTGATAGAATTTCCCCCTTCCTTTCTCCAGCTCGAAAAATTACCATTTTATTAGGTGTATAATTTAATTATTACCTTTTTTCCCAAAAAATATTTTATATTACAAAATATATAAATACCAGATGAACCTTCAAAATATTGTCCATTGTATTCGATGACATTGCGTCAACTATCAGGTAACTAATGTATGCCATCGCGAAAGACACTTGGAGTCTTCGAGCCGATAAAGTCATTGACCAATTTTCGAACATCGTGCAGAGCTTGGAATCGCCTATCTGCTAAATCGTGTTGCATTGACCGTAACAGGTGATAATCGGATGGGGCCAAGTCTGGTGAATATGCCGCGTGCGGGAGAACTTCACAGCCCAAGATTAAAATGGTTTGCTGAGTCGCCCGAGGAACATGAGATCGAGCGTTGCCATGGAGCACCTTAACTTTTCGGCTTCTTTGCCCAGTAAATGGTCTTGGGGTATGAAAGCTACTCTGTTATGAGCTTTTGGAAATAGGCCAATCAGTGACTGCAGAACGCTACCGCCGAAAATTAAACAAATTGAACGAGGTACTCGTTCGACCTCATGTTCCTCGCGCGACTCAGCAAACCATTTTAATCTTGGGCTGTGAAGTTCTCCCGCACGTGGCATATTTACCAGACTTGGCCCCATCCGATTATCAGCGGTTACGGTCAATGCCACACGCTATAGCAGATACGCGATTCCAAACTGTGCACGATGTTCGAAAATTCGTCGATGACTTTATCAGCTCGAAGACTCCAAGTGTCTTTCACGATGGCATCCATGAGTTACGTGATAGGTGACGCAATGTCATCGAATACAATTGACAATATTTTGAAGATCGATCTGGTATTTATATATTTTATAATATAAAACATTTTTTTGGAAAAAGGGTACAAATAGATCAAACTTACAGGGTACACCGGTACGACGTCCATGTGGCTATTTAATAAAATCGACGGTTTTTCGGGTTCCAAACCTTCCCATGTGATTACAACTATTGGTTTCCTAGGAACTGGTTCAAAAACTTTCAGTGGAAGATCCAAAGAATGAGCTTGTTTTTTCAAAAATGCAACACAATCATCTGAAAATTATTTAAAACCTTGCTCAAGTTCAAAACAGACTATTTGTTTAAATGTTTATACAGGAGTATAAATTAAGAAAAAAGAAATTCACTTTTTTATTTGATAGGATTATTTACCGTAATTAACATCAGGTTGAACCGACGGAATTCTCAGATACTCTAGAAGATTTTCCAGGGCTAAATTATCGAGTTGAGGCTGTATTGACTGAAAAATATAAAAATAACGTAATAATAAAGTTAACTAACCAGTAGCATCAAATTATCTAGAAATTCTTAAAATGCTGAGTTTCCAAATCCAGGGTTAAATATAATATAAATTAATTAATCTTACCTTACTGGTTACGTTACAAATGATGAAGACCATAAAAAGTAGAATTTTTTCTTTGATTTTGAGTGCCATTTTTTCACCTCAATACGCGATCAGTAATTTATGGATAATAACTTAATTGTTGTATATTTGTGAATAATTTTTTACGCAAAGTATAGGATAAGAATTCTTAGATGCAATCAAACAATTAAATTATTTAAAAACCTTATCATGCGGCTGCGAGACGTTTCTTCAAGTCTGTCGTCTTTCGCAAGAAATGAACAACTGATAAGCAAACTGACCGACTATCACCGCGATCGCTAAAAACGTCAGTTGCGAGATGACATCGATTGCATTTTTTTTATATCAAAACATACTTTTTTTTATTAATTTCAACAATCTTTTTGGGAAAAACCTCATAAAATTTTACACTTCAGGGCGTTGAAACTAAAATTTAAAAAATCTTTGAATTTTCTAATAAAAATAAATCTAAAGCCTAAAGTTCTCCGAGCACTTTTGATCCTGAAGAAATGTTGTCAATAATTAGAGGGCAAAACATCCCAAAAAAAACAGGTGTTTCGGCCTCTTTCAAGCGTCGATTTTCACTTATTCCCAGAACGAGGTCAAAGTTAGGAAACATTTTTAAAAATTTTCAGATATTCTTTCAACATTCTTTAACGCAATAGGTTTTTCAAAATTTTGAAATATTCAATAATTTACTTTTTACGTGGATTTATTTACGAGTACTTTATCTTGAGAAAGAATCAAGATAGGAAGCCGGTTAATGGTTCCAAATGTGCAGTTTTGTGATGCGAGTGCAGTTCAATAATTAAATTTATGATAAAATCATTCTTACGTAAGAACTATCATTTTGAATATTTCTGACTTTAATCTAAGACGTTTTTATTTTTGCAAAGAATTTAAAATTCGACTTTTGATTACTATCCAACGCCATTTTTTGAAAAACTGAAATTTTAATCTTAAAATTCTCGGTAGTTTTTTTTTGGAATTGACTAAATTTTCTATATCAAACTTCATTTAAAGTCCTCACAATTTCCGATATCTCTACCATCTCATTGGCAGATTTCTAAGTGCATAGCCTCTAGCAAATAACTGAATTACGTCAACAATCTCCAGCTCACAATCTGGAAAAACCTGTAAATGTCAAGGAATTGTTATAGAGCGTGTTTACATTTTTTTAAAGTTATAACTTGATATTAAATAAGAATGTTTCTTCATTTGTAAAAGTAGCTTTATATTACTGGATTTAACTACTTTGTTAAAAATTCGTTTTTTTTTTGTTGAAAATTAATTTTTTTAACTGAAAAATTAACTATTCTATTTTTGGTTAAAAATTGATCTTTTTTAGTTAAAAATTCAAGTATTTAATGTAATTTGTTGAAAAATTGTCCTTTGGGGGAAAAAACTAATTTTTTTAATTGCAAATTCATCATTGATTGGTTTACTATAAATTCAATTTTTACAGTTTTTGTTGAAAATTTATCTTATTTAGTTGAAAATTCAACTATGTGGTTGAAAATTGATCCTTTTTAGTTCAAATTCAACTATTTGGTTGAAAATTCGTTTTTTGTTGTTGTTGAAAATTTAACTATTATTTTTTTTACTAAATATTAAACTATTCCAGTTGAATATTGCATTATTTTAATTCAAATTTCATCGTTATGATTGAACATTAATTTTTTTAAATAAAAACTAAAATATTCGATTTTTGGTTGAAAATTTATGTATTTTGTTGAAACTTCGTCTTTTTGGTGGAAAATTAATCTTTTTGTTTGAAAATAGATCTTTATGGTTAAACACTCATCTATTCGAGTTAAAGATTCATCATTTTAGTTGAAAATTTATATTTTTTAGTTAAAAATTGATGTATTTTGTTGAAATTTCGACTTTTTTTGTATTAAATTAAGCATTTTTTTTTGAAAATTTAACTGCTTCAATTGAATATTTAACTTAGGTTGAAAATTGAACTATTTTGTTAAAAATTCGTTTTTATGGTTGAAAATAAATTTTTTTTTCTACTAAATATTTAACTATTCTAGTTGAATATTGCATTTTTAGTTCGAATTTCATCTTTTTAAATGAACATTAATTTTTTGAAATAAAATACAAAATATTCGATTTTTCGTTGAAAATTTATATTTTTTAGTTGAAAATTCATGTATTTTGTTGAAAATTCGGCTTTTTGGTGATAAATTAATCTTCCTGATTGAAAATTGATCTTTTTGGTTTAAAACTGATCTATTTGAGTTAAAAATTCATAATTTCAGTTGGAAATTTATCTTTTTTGTTGAACATTCTTTTCTTTTTTTGGAAATTAATTTTTCAAATTGAAAATTCAAGTATTTCACTTTTTGGTTGAAACTTAACGTATTTTGTCGAAAATTCTTCTTTTTTGGTAGAAAATTCATCCTCTTAGCTGAAAATTCATATTTCCGGTTGAAAATTCAACTATTCCAGTTAATGATTCATAATCGTAATTAAAAATTAATCTGATTTGTTGAAAATTCAACTACATGGTTGAACGTTAAACTATTTAGTTAAAAATTAATTTCTTTATCTGAACATGTACACTGTTAGAAAAATCTGTACTAGATTTAGTATACATGTAATGGAAGCAAGAATGCACAACATGAAATTAAATTTAGTATACCAGCGTACAGTCAATTTAGTATATGCATATACTGAATTTAGTATGCACGTACATGAAATTTAGTATAAGCTTATACTAAATTCAGTATCATGTATACGAAATTTAGTATACGCATATACTAAATTCAGTATAGGCATTCCGTTCCGCGTGGGTTCCGCCTTCATCATCTGTAAACATGATCAGATGAAAAATGAAATTAAAGAACAAAGTGTTAATTTTCAAATAATCATATGGTTAAGCTACATTTACGTTAATGAATTGAACAGACCTTTTAAATAGAAGACTTCGCATATTCTCGCAGTAAGAAGCCGAACTTTTTAGCATTACAAAGAACTCAAACAAATGCCACCGGCCACGTCGCCCAACTCGCATATATCAAAACGCGCTTGCGCAGCTGAATACAGTAAACACTTATATTAATTTTAGTACACAGAAACGATGAAATTCATATACGTGAAAGAAACTTACTGTACACTTTATAAATTTAGTATACATATAACTTCATAAAAGAAATTAAGTATACGTAAGTATACTAAAATTACAAAGTGTAGTGAATTTAGTAAACATATAAGAAATTTAATATGCCCATGTATACTAAAATTGCAAACATTTCTAACAGTGTATTCAAATATACATGAAGTATGGGATGTTCTAATTTTTACTATAATATCTCAGAGATGACTTCCATACGTTTCCCCAGATGTTTTCCTGTATCAATCCCATACCAAATTTTTAAAAATAATTTTGGAACCATTTGAAATATTTGACCAACATAGTACGAATAATAGTGGAAAATAAACAAAATGTACCTGACTATGTTAATTTGTAACTGTAATTGTCTAATGTGTACCTATTCAGATGTAATCTATTCAAATTTAAAGTTTGTGTTCTATCAGTTACAGGTCAGCGGGCAGTTGTTGGACACAGAATTTCAACCAACAGTGACGGCAACATGCAAAGCTGGTCACATGACCATCCGTGTAAATCTCAATCAAAGCTTCGTGGGTGCTGTTCACGCTAGAGATTTCCGAACACCTCAATGCATGGTACCAGGAAATGGTTCCAACCATGCTACACTCGGCATCAACCTTTTTGCCAGTAGAGGATCGCCAGATTATTGTGGCATTCTTGTTAATAACGTGCGTACATTTCACTCATTTTTTATTAATTTCAATATTTGATTACTTATTTATAGCATAACTTGCTTTAACTTCGAATTTATTTTCCCCCGACAAATGTATTATACTGTCGTGCAAAACAAGGAAACCATCAAGTATATTCATAGTCGAACTGAGATATAGACGCAAATGTATTTTTCGTAAACCAAGATTTGATTCCAATGAAACTGGTTTTAATAAAAAAATTGTAGTTTTTAATTCAAAATTTAACAGTTTGATTGTAAATTTATCTATTTTGTTGTTAATTTGTCTTCTTTGGTCAAAAAAATTAATCTTCCTGATTAAAAATTTAGTTACTTGATTGAAAGCTAAACTACTTTGTTAAAAATTCATTTTATTATTAAAAATTCATCTCTTTGGTTAATTTTTTTTTTTAATTTATATACTTTAGTTGTAGCTTCATTGTTTTTTGTTAATAATTAATCTGTTTTGGTTGTGGATTCAACTACTTTGTCCCAAAATTCATCTTTCTTGGTTGAACTCGACTATTTTTTTATTTAAAATTAAAATCTTATTTGTTGAGGATTCATCGCTTTAATTGAAAATTGAACTTTTTGGTTAAAAATTCATCTTTATATGTCGAAAATGCAACTATGTGGTTACAAATTCAACTATTTTGTTAAAAATTTAATTAGTTTTCTTAAAATTGCAATATTTGTCTAAAATATTCGTCTCTTTGGCTTGAAGATTCCACTATTTAGTTAAACATGCAACTGTTTTTGGTTGAAATTAATTGTTTATGTTTGAAAATTCGTTTTTGTAGGTCAAGAATTCCACTATGTGGCTAGGAATTCAACTATTTTATTGAAAATTGAATTATTTTTGTTGAAAAATGCACTATTTTCTTTAAAAGCTATGTTTTTTGTTCGAAAATTTAACTTCTTTGCTGAAAATTCGTCTTTTGTATTGAAAATCTATATTTCAGCTGAAAAATCATATTTTCGGGTTGAAAATTGAACTATTTTGTAGAAAATTCGTATTTTTGGCTTTAAAATTCAACTTTTTTGTGATATTTTTTTTCTCTCTTAAGTGAAAAATCTTTTCTGATTGAAAACTTAACAATTTGATTATAAATTGATGTATTTTTTTGCAAATTCGTGTTTTTCGGTAGAAAATTAATCTTCTTGATTTAAAATTCAACTACCTGGTTGACACTTGAAATACTTTGTTAAAAAATCAATGTTTTATTGTTAATTAACTTTCTCAACTGAAAATGCGACTATTCGATTGTTGATTAAGAATTGATAGTTTTTAATTGAAAATTTAACAGTTTTGATGGTGAATTTATCTATTTTGTTGTAAATTTGTCTTCTTTGGTAAAAAAAAATTAATCTTCCTGATTGAAAATTTAGTTACTTGGTTGAAAGCTGAACTACATTGTTAAAAATTCATTTTCTAATTTAAGATTCATCTCGTTGGTTAAAAATGTATCTTTTTGATCGAAAATTTGTTCTTTTTGGTTGAAAATTAATTTTTTCAACTTAAAATTTAACTATTCAATTTTTTGTTAAAGATGTATATTTTTTAGTTGTAAATTTTGTTTTTTCTGTTAACAGTTGATCTGTTTTGGTTGTGGATTTAACTAGTTTGTTCAAAATTCGTCTTTTTTGGTTGAATTGGACTATTTTTTATCAAAAATTAAAATTTTTGTTGAAGAATCATCGTTTTATTTGGAAATTAAACTTTTTGGTTAAAAATTCATATTTTTATGTCGAAAATGCAACTGTGTGGCTACAAATTCAACTATATTGTTGAACATTTAATCACTTTTCTTAAAATTGCAATATTTGTTAACAATTTATCTTTTTTGTAGAAAATTAAACTTTTTTGTTAAAAATACGGGTTTTAGGATTAAAAATTCATCTTTTTTTGGTAGAAAAGTTCTTGGCTGAAAATTTAGCTGTCTTCTAAAAAATTCGTCTCTTCGGCCAAAAATTCCACAATGGGGATACAAATTAAACTATTTTATTAAAAATTGAATTATTTTTGTTGAAAACTGCACTATTTTATTAAAAAGTTATGTTTTTTCTTCGAAAATTAAACTTCTTTGTTAAAAATTCGTCTTTATGTATTGAAAATTCTTCTTTTTTTTCGTAGAAAATGTCTGAAATTAATTTTCTTTTTTGTTAAAAATGCAACTATTTGGTCAAAAAAGCATATTTCTTGATTGGAAATTTATGTTTTCGGGCTTAAAAGAAAACTGTTTTATAAAACATTCGACTTTTTAGCTTGAAAACTCATGTACTGTGTGAGCTTATATACACTTTGAAAAATATTTGAGTTCGATTCCAATAAAATTGGTTTAAATAACAAAATGGTGTATTTGAATCCAATTTTGTTTTGTTTGACTCAACCCAATATATGTTTTACCCTGTATCAAAGAAAGAGTTAGTTTGGTTAAAACAAACATTTTTCTGAGTGTGTTTACAGGTTTTTGTTTTTCTGCATTGCTAGTTACATTTCTTTTATTTTTTATGACTAGAAATTGTGCAGATGCAGGTGAAATAAAATTGTTTAATTAAAGCTTAATTGACATTATTTTATTATGAATCATATAACGTATGAAAGAGGGAGTTTGTTCAATCATAAATATAGTTATATATAAAATTTCATAAAAAATGTTGTTATCGGTTTTCTTATTTTGCACGGCAGTATAATGCACTATCACTCATTAAAATCTCGTTCAATGACATCTTTACTCGTGTTTTTTTTTTAAGATTTCGGTACTTTATATTATATATACATATTTATTTATTTATATACACTCATAAGACCTTAATAATAATACCAAAACTCTTCTAAATACTCATGAGAAATTTTAGTAGACATGCCTTCTTTAAAAGAGTCTGAGTCCTTGGTATCGTTTCGATCTAGAACAGCCCGGAATTCTTTTGATACGAAAAATGTTATTAACGTAAAACAATAAAACGCTGTTAAATTGTAGTTTATATATATATACATATTCACTCAGAAAACGTTTTGGTTGAATCAACCAAATTTTTGTTAGTTCAACCATAGAATATAGTTATTATATGGAGAACAAAATATTTGGTTGATCAAAACCAAATGTTTTGGTTGTTTTAACACAAGTCTTGTCGTAGATGAAGTATTTGATTGATACATCCAAAAAATTTGGTTAGGTTATTCAAATATTTTGTCGAATCAACAAAAATTCTTTTGATTCAAACAAATTTTCTGTATATCCAAGAAAACAGTTTTTTTAGTTCAAGAACATTTTTTTCTGAGTGCTTATTTTGTTGATGATCAAATTGATACCTTCAGACTTAGTGTCAAGTTAGGTTTACATCGAGGGGTTAATTACTCGAATTTTGGGTGTATACTAGATTGCAAATGTTGCATGTGTCTGGAAATCGAAAAAATCCAATAAAATGAGTAGAAATTATTTGAAATTCTTTAATGTAAATTCTCTGGAATTCCTTGACATTTATTCAAATTCGTTGATGTATTTGAAATCTTTTAACTCTTGGAATTCTATACAATTTCTTGAAATCTGTGTAATCATATGAAATCTCTTGAAATCATTTGATACCCAGCGTTTGGTAAATAAATAAATCATTTGTAGTTTCTCTATTTTTTTATCATTTCTATCAATATTTTAACATTATGTTTTCCTATACTGATTTTCTTATAACTCAACATTTTTCTCTACAATTACCTGTAGAATACAAATGAATAATTATTTTTTAAATATCACCCCCATAAGTCTCTTTTATAGGGTCCCAAAAAACCCCCGTGAATAAAAAATTGGGATTTGCGAGTTTCTGGCGCTGATTATAATTTTTTTGCGGTTTTTTAAAATTCAAATTGTTTCTAATACATAGAATACTACTTTGTACTGATAATTAGGTGTTTACATAAATTATTTAAACAATTCATTGTTTTTTTTATGAAAGTTTCTCTCAGAATGGAGTTCGATTGAGGTAATTATCAATTAAATTTAACAGAAATAATTGTTCAAACAGTTTATTATTATTTATAATAATAATATTTTAGAATCATGCTAAAAAGTTGCAGTTTTTTCTACAATTGTCCACTTTTGGTCCACACCTCAATTAGAGTAAGGTAATAATTAAATCAAGTTAACACAAATAATTGTTCTAACAATTTATTATTATGTTTAATAATATTTTCTTTTAATAATGTTAGAAAGTTGTGTTTTTTGTTCAGAAATTTTCAACTTCTTGTCTACTTTTTATTTAGAGTGTGGTTATAATTATTAATATTAAACAAAAGTAATTAAAAACAATTTATTACGGTTTATAACTATCTTCTCTTACAGTAATTCTAGAAAGTTGCTAGTTTTTCAGAAATTTTCAGATTTTCTTTGACTTTTTAATTACGAATAAATAATAAACATTATCATTATTAATATGAATTTAAACGAAAAGCCTCTCAGTAACTACTACAGGGAAAAGTTACATTTAATATGATCTATATAGAAAATTTGAAAATATCTCAAATATCTGTTTTGTTTCAGAAAAATATATTTAAAAAAAAGAGATTGTGTAAAAAAAATTTCTCTATTGTTTATTTATTATTTTTTTATAATTAAAAAGCCAAAGCAAAGTTAAAAATTTTAGAAAAACACAAATTTCTAGCAATTATCTAAGAGAAGATAGTTAGAAAAAACAATACATTGTTTAAAAAATTATATTTGTAACTTACGTTAACTTCCTCATTAGGTGAGAAGTTGACAAAAATTGGAAAATTTCAGAAAAACCGCAACTATCTAGCATTACTATGTAGAAGAAAATAATAATTGTAATAATAAATAAATTAAATTAAAATAATGTGGACAAAAGCTGAAAAATTTGAGAAAAAACTGCGCAACTTTCTAGCATTATTCTAAGAAAATATTGTTATAAATAATAATAAATTGTATTTTAGGTATTGGAAACAATTTGCTTTAAAAAACCCGCAAAAAAGTAATAATTAGCGCCAAAAACTCGCAAAACCCATTTTTTCACTGACGGGGTTTTTTTTGGACACTATAAAAGAGACTTATGGGGGTGATATTTAAAAAGTAATATTTCATTCGTATTGTATAGCTAATTGTGAAGAGAAATTGTTAATTTGAACCCAATTCACCTAATACTGACGATTCTGAATTAAATTTACCATAACTTATTTTTTTCTTATGGGATATACACTGGAACTTGGATTTACCGCCCGTGTCAGGGATGGCTTCAGTGGCCTTCAGTCGTAAATCCAGTACGTTCGAACGTAAACAATCAGGGCCGTGTGAACCATTTCCTAATATTACGCATTATATGCAAGCGAGTACCCGCGCACTGTGCCTTTCCGCTACGCTACTTTATCAGGGGATTTTTTATCATAGGATCTTGTTGTGCCCGTGGAAACTTTTGTTCGGCATGCCGAGAACATCATTTTCTGAAAGTTTCAGCCAATTTGAAGGAGACATTTTTTCCATTGGTTTTGTGTGGGGTCCTTTGGGGCGATATGCATGAAATTAAAGAAAAAATCCCAATGTTTTTTTGTCCACCCTAGTGTACACCAGATTGCAGGAGTAATTAGGCCCTCGGTTTTCATTGATCTTTTGCTCAGTTTTACTTTCATCGTTTAATATAAAATTTCTCTCAATATATTATAGGATTATTGTTACAGAATACGGAAGAACGATCTGTTCCTATAGCAGTAAGAATACATAGAACTTTAGAGTTAGCAGATGACAAATTCTATGTCATTACCTGCGGGAAAGCAGGATTCAAAAATGCCAAGTAAGTATATCGTATGTATAACAATATGAAATTTAAACTATGCTCAGTGTTGGAAAATTAAAAAAAAAATCTATTATATAACAGTGGCAATAATGACACCTTATACTTGAAGGGCTAGCGTAACCCACATTTGAAAAAGTTTTCAGGAGAACGAAAAAATCATCGCATTTTGCAATTAGTTTAATTTATTTATAAAATGCGGCTATTGAAACTTGTAGCGGTGCATCTGATATATATTTTGTCAAGTTTTTAGAACATTTTATGTAAAAATGTGAAAATTACGAGCACCCAAAGCATTCGGGGGGCTAACCCAAAGCGGGGCCTCTGAAAGAGCGTGAAAGTAGGGTTGCCAACTTATAAAGTGAGTGTACTCCAGCTGATCGAAACTGTCCAACAATATATTTAAGCAAAACAACTATAAACTAAAAGATTTACCGTTTTTCTGCCACACTGAATATTGTTATAAACAAGTACTTACGACTCCAGTCAGTAATCAATCCGATTTCACTGTTTCACAGGAAACACCCTGCAAGTTTTTTGGCACAAAAAACACTTTTAAAATTATTAAATTATTCAAACTTAAAAAACTGTTACGATCAGCTGGAGTACATGAAATTTATAAGTTGGCAACCCTTCTTTCACGCTCTTTTCGAAGCGTCAGGCAAACCATAATCCGCTGCGTTGACATTCATGACGCTTTTCGAGTTTTCAGATTTTATTCCACCGATATTGGACCTAGAAATTAATTTTTTTTCACTGAAATACTGTATAAGCTTTACAAAATAACGCACAACTTGACATTTTTTTGCCAGGTTATTGAATAATTTGGCCAGTCAAAAGTTTAAAATAACTCCTTTTATTTCATGATAACATTTATTTCTGATTTTGCCTTTTCTTAAACAGTATTGATAAAAAAATTTTAATTGTACATTTTTTTTAATATTGGGAAATTAATCTGTTCTTAGCATAACCAAAAGATTACCGGTATCATCGATATGATTTTTGAAAGAATTTTAACTAATTTAGGTTTTATTTAAAAAGAATAACCTTATAAGTTTTGAAGATTTTAAGATAATTTTTGTTATTTTGCAGGATTTTAACAAATTTAAGCAAAACTTTGAATTATATCAAAAGATATTTTGAAATTCTAGAAGTTTTTAAAAGATTCGAAAATGATTTAATTTTTGAGAAGATTTCAAACAAATGAAAACAAAATGTAGATTTCATTAAAAAAAAACGAAAAAAGAACCTTTAAAGAATTTTTAAATTTTTCAAGAGAATAAGAAAATTTTCTTAAGATTCGTAAGAAAATTTGAAATAATTTTTTATTTTGAAAAATGAATTTTAAGACAAAATTGAAAAATATTTCAAAACATCTCAAATAATTTGCTAAAATTTCGGAGAAGAATGTATAGAAGATTTTAAAGCGAAATTTTTCAATGTTGTAAGATTACAAAATTTGGAAAAAACAATTTAGAAGTTTTTTTTTAATTTTAAAAAGTCTGAACAGAATAAAATAATTTTCTTTAGATGCCAAGAAAGATTTTGAATTATTTTTTATTTTGAAAGGAAATTTAAAAAAATGTAATTGTTTCAAAATATTTCCAAAATTGTACAAAATTCTGCAAGATATACAGGCAATATTGAAAATTTTGAACTGAAAAATTTCCTAAAATTTATCAAATATTTTTTAATTTCTTCTTAACTTTTATATGTCCTAAGTATCTTTTAAACTGACCTAATTGTTTTCTAACAAATTTTATTACTGTTTGTTAACTTGAATTAAATATTACATCACTCTAATTGAAAAGTGGACCAAAAGTGGAAAATTGTAGAAGAAATTGCAACTTTATAGGATTATTACAAGAAAATATTATTTCAAATAATAATGAATTGTTTAAACATTACTGTTTGTTAACATGAATTAATTATTATCGCACTCTAATTAAAAAGTTGAAATGAGTAGAAAAATTCAGAAAAAAACCAAGACTTTCTAACTCTACTCTAAGAGAAAATTTCTGGAAACAATAATAAATTGTTTAAAAAATGTATGTAAATATTTAATTATCAGTAGAAAGTAGTATTTTATTTACAAGAAACAACTTGTATTTAAAAAATCACAAAATGTCATAATTAGCTCCAAAAACTCGCAAAACTCAATTTCTCACTTATGGGGTTTTTGTGGGATGCTATAAAAATGACTTATGGGGGTAAAATTGAAAAAAGTAATTATTTTTTTGTATTTTAAAGCTTATCGCGAAGACAAATGTTCAGTTTCATCTCGTTTAACTTCATATTGACGATAATAAATAAAATTTACGAAAATGTATTTTTTTCTTATGGGAAATACGTGTTAAACTTCATGGGGCTTGCGGAACCTCTAAATATATATATTTAAAAAACGCATTCATTGTTTTATGTATTCGATCTAAAAAGCCAAAGCAAAGTTAAAAATTTCAGAAAAACCCGCGACTATCTAGCATTACTACAGGAGAAGATAGTTATAAACAATTATAATTTCTTTAAACAATTTTTTTTCATTTTAATCATTATTACCACACTCTAAGTGAAAAGTTAACAAAAAGTGGAAAATTTCAAAAAAAGCAGCAACTATCTAGCATTACTATAAAAGAAGATAGTTATAAACAATAAATCATTTAAACAATTATGTTTGTTAAATTGTATTAATTCTTACGGCGCTCTAAGTGAAAAATGGACAAAAAGTCGAATAATTCAGGAAAAACTGCAACTTTTTAGCATTATTCAAAAAGAATATAATGAAAAATAATAATCAATTATTTAAACAAAATTAATTTTGTTGACTTGAATTGATTATTATTTCACTCTTATTGAAAAGTGGACAAAAAGTCGAAAGATTCAGAAAAAACCGCGACTTCCTAACTCTATTCTAAGAGAAAATTGATTAAAACAACAATAAATTGTTTGAACAATCTAATCAAACAATGTATTCAAATCATTTATTTAGACATCTAATTATTAGTAGAAAGCAGTATTTTATGGGTCATAAACAATTTGTATTAAAAAAGACCGCAGAAAAGTAATAATTACCACTAAAAACTCGCAAAATCTAATTTTTCACTTATGGGTTTTTTTGGGACCCTATAAAACAGACTTATATTAATAGTTAGATATTAACATAAATTGGTTAAACAATGTTTTATTGTTATTAGCAATTTTCTCTTAGAATAGAGTTAGAAGTCGCGGTTTTTTCAAAAAATTTATACTTTTTGTCCAAGTTTTAATTAAAGTGATGTAATACTTGATTAATGTCAACAAAAATAATTGTTTAAACAATTTGTTATTATTTTTGATAATATTTTCTGAGAATAATACTTGAAAATTGAATTTTTTTCAAAAAAATTCTACTTTCTGTCCAATTTTCCATTAGAGTGAGGTAGATAATTAATTCAAGTTAACAACAGTAATTGTTTTAACAATTTATTATTATTGTTAATAATATTCAATTTTCATAATGCCATCTTCTGCAAATTTTAACTTTTTACCCACTTTTTACTTTATTAAGTAATTCATAATGTAAGTTAACAAACACTTGTTCAAACAATTTTTTATTGTTCATAACTATTTTTTCTTAGATAAATGCTGAAAAGTTGTGGTTTTTTCTGAACTCTTAAACTTTTTGTCCACTTTTCACTTAGTAAGGTAATAATTTATACAAGTTAACATATGGATCATATTAAATGTAAATTTTCCTTGAAATAGTTACTAAGAGCCTTTTTTCCGAAATTATTATTGACGTTTATTATTTGTTCCCAACTAAAAAGTCAAAGAAAAGCTCAAAATTTCAAAAAAATCCGTAACTTTCTAGCATTACTCCAAGCGAAGATAGTTATAAACCATGATAAATTATTTAAACAATTATGTTTGCTAACTTGCATTAATTATTACCTGAATAAGTAAAAAGTGGACAAAAAGCTAAAAATGTCAGAAAAAACCGCAACTATCTAGCATTAATAAATCATAAGATAGTTATAAACAATTATAATTTGTTTAAATAATTATTTTTGCTAAATTGAATTAAATAATAACTCACTCCTAGTGAAAAGTAGATATATGGTTGAAAATTTCAGAAAAAACGCAACTTTCTGGCATTATTCAAGTTGAATATTATTAACATTAATAATAAATTGTTTGAACAATTAATTTTGGTTACTTTATCGTTTATTCACCTCACTCTAATTGAAAATTGGACAAAAAGTGAACAATTTTTGAAAAAACTGCTATTTTCTAGCATTTTTCTAAGAGAATATTATTAATAATGATAGATTGTTTAAAAAATTATGTTTTTTAACATTAATCGAGATTTTGCACATAATTATTATTTACTCTTCAACAGCGGTTTGCGTATAATGAAAATCGTCTTGAATCAACGCAAGAGTACTTCCAGAATGCAAATAATTTGATAATTGTATGTTTTAATTATTATAAACAAATTAAATTAAGAAATAGACAAATATTGTAATTTTTGTTGAAAAGAATTTGTTCTTAGCTGAAAATGCTTTAAATTATTGTGAGAGTGATTGTTGATCAGAAGATCTATAAATAATATATGTTCAATTATATTTCTAAAAATACAACAATTGTTGATTTTTTAAACAAATTAAATAATTAAATATAAAACTTTAGCACTTTAGCGTGGAAAACAATTTTTTGCACCAAAACTGCTTAAAATTTTTGTGAGAGAGATTTGCAGTTACTATTTCTATGTAAAATTAACAATAAGCAATTTTTATTATTTATTGTTATTATTTAATTTCAAATATCACGAAATTTTCATATATTTAAAAGATATTTTAATTTTGGTTTAAAGATTTTTTTCTTGTCTGGAAATACTTTAAATTATTGTGAGAGTGATCGTCAGTAACAATTTCTATAAAACATTAACAATTATAATATTCATAAACCATTTTTGTGGAAAGTGTTGGAATTAAGGGTTTTTCAATTTCAGATTTTCCTTCATCATAATTGATGCAGCTATTTTTGAAAATAACATAGGTTCAATTATATTTGTTAAAAAAGAACAATTGTTAATCTTGTAAACAAATTAAATAAATTCAAAGCTTTGGCGCTTTGGCATGGAAAAGAATTTTTTTTCATTAAAACTGCCTGAAGTTTTTGTGAGACAGATTTACAGCCACTATTTTTATAAAATTTTCATGTATTTAGAAAAGCTTTTTTGTGTCCTTGAACTTCGAGATTTCCACAAAAATGGTTTATAAGTAATATAATTGTTAATGTTTTATAGAAATTGTTACTGACGATCACTCTTGCAATAATTTAAAGTATTTCCAGATAAGAAAATTTTTTTTCAACAAAAATTACAATATTTTTTAAATATATGAGAATTTCGTGATATTCGAAATTAAATAATAACAATTGCTCATTGTTCATTTTCCAGACCAAGGTGCCAAAGTTTTATATTTCTTCATTCCATATGTTTAAAAAATCATCAATTGTATTTTTACAAATATAATTCAACATATATTATTTTTAAGAATATCTGCATCAATTCAGATGATACAAGGAAAACTGCAATTGAAAAACCACAAATTCGAAATTTTTGCTAAAAATTGTTTATAACAATTATAATTGTTAGTAATGTATAGATATTCTGACTAACTAATCACTCTCACAATAATTTAAAGCATTCTTAGCTAAGCACAAATGCTTTTCAAACAAAAATTACAATATATTTCTATTTGTTAATTCAAGTTGTTTATAATAATTAAAACATACAACATTCAAATTATTTATATTCTGAGAGTACTCTTGCGTGGATTCAAGATGATTTTAATTATATGTAAACTGTTGTTGAAGAGTAAATAATAATTATGTGCAAAATCTCGATTTTCTCATACTTTGAGTAAACGTATGATAAATAAACAAATGAAAATTCAAAAATATATGATCAAGGTGCTCTTTTAAATTTAGTGCACTTTAATTTAAAAAAAAAATCGGAAATCGGGGCAAAATTGAAGGCTATAGACTTTTTTGAACGAAAAATATGCGTTTGGTGCCACTGTGCGCCCTAATGATAGTCTTCTATCGCAATATCGGATACCTTCCAATTTAACAAAAAAAAAAAAAACTTATAAGCATTCTCGTAATTCGAGACTCTTAGGAATAGCAAAGCACCATGTAGCGGAACCTCATCCGCGGATTCATAGAAATACGGCGAATCATCTTTTTTATGTCTACGCAAGTTATCGATGCGTAAACCTCTGGGTAAAACGCTAATGCATACCGCGAATAGAAACGCTAGTTCTATGTTTCTACTCACTGAGTCTCAGAAATTCCCGAATTCTGAGCATATTTGAAATTTCATATCCTGAATACTAACAAGGATACGAACTTCAAGAAAATTCCGGTAAAAGTGCAAAAATGTCGATCCGCTTCGATTTGTCTTAAACTTACATAGTTTATACCCAGGCGGAAATATTATATATAGTTTATATATAGTTTGTATATAGTGTGAATTATTATATATAATATTCATTTGTTTTATACATTTTTTATATTAAAAAAATGAATATTATATATAATACTTCACACTATATATAAACTATATATAATATTTCCACCTGGGTATATTTTTACACGCTAAACGTGAACATTAAAAACAGGAAGTATTTTGAAATCCATAACAATAAATTATTTAATTTTAAGAGTTCTTCAATTTTTTGAAACGAAATCTCTTGAAATTCTTTGGAATATTTTTAAATAAGATAAAATCTTACAATCCTTTGAAATTTTGTTAAGTCCTTCATATGCACTGAAATTGTTGAAATCCGTAGAAATCCCTTGAAATAAAATGTATTTCCTAAAGTTCTTTAGAAATTTGTTGAAACCCCATAGAAGCCTAATTTATAATATTAAAAATTTTAAATATTTAAAAATCCATAATATCAAAATTTTAAATATTAAGAGTTCTAAAAATGTTGGAAAGGAGTTAAATAATTTAAGAAATTATTAATTCTAGTTGGTAAAATATATTTGAAAAAAACTTTTACTTTCGTAATTTTAAAATTTTTGCATGGATGCCCATATTTTTACGTATCTGGAGATCTTAACTGTTTCCACAAATATTGTTAGTCACATATTGTAAAATTTTAAAGAGTAATATTTTTTAAATCTTCAATTAAAAATATTCTACATTTAAAAAATGTATATTTACAATTGACTAACATTAAAAACAGTATCTATTAAAAAATGTTTAAATGTACGAACTAAAACTAAAAGACCTAACCATGAACATTTTCAAATTGAACCCTGAAGGACTTAAGCATTTTTAATATAAATTTTTTAATATAAATTTTTTAATATAAATTTTTTAATATAAAAATGAAAAAAAAAATTCATTTTTTTGTGATAAATTTTAAGAAAGTTTGCGATTTTTGCAAAAGATGTTCCTGCAACGGTACTTCAATTCTCAAACAAAACAAAAAATAAATTCTCAACGAAAGATTTAATATTTCATATTTCAACGAAACAAGATTGAAATTTTGAATAAAAAAGAAAGATGAATTTTGAAACAAGAAAGATGACTTTTCTACAATTCAGGATAAATTTCAATCCAAAAGGACGAATTTTCAATAAAACAGTTAAATTTTCGACCAAAAAAGGTGACTCAACAAAACAGTTGAATTTTAAATTCCTGCAACGGTAGTTTAATAAATCACGTTCAGATTCCCCTCTTTCCCCATTTTTAAAAAATATCTCTTTTTCTTCTGTTTTCAAGAAATTTCCCATTTTTCTCGATTTTTTGTAAACATTTTTTTTTTTTTTTTTTTTTCAAAATTCTGCTATTTGGTTGAAAATTTAATTATTTTCTTGAAAATGCAACTATTCTGTTAAAAAGACGTATTTTTTTTCAAAAATTTAACTACTTGGTTGAAAGTTGAACTACTTTTTTTAAAATTTATCTTTTGGTTGAAAATTAACTTTTTTAAACTGAAAATTTAAATATTCCATTTGTGGTTGAAAACTTATATTTTGTAGTTGAAAATTCAACTATTTAGTTGAAAATTTATTTTGTAGTTGAAAATCCATGTATTCTGTTGAAAATTTGTGTCTTCTAGTGGAAAATTAAATTTTTCTAGTTAAAAATTCATCTTTTTCATTGAAAATGCATCTCTTTGGTTCAAAATTTAACGATTTTGTTCAAATTCATCTTTTTTGGTTGTATTTAACTGGTAAAAAATTAGTTTTTTCATTGTTTAAAATTAATTTTTTAAGCTGAAAATTTAACTATTTAATTTTTGGTTGAAAACTTATATTTTGTAGTTGAAAATGTAACTATTTTGTTGAAAACTCGTATTTTATTATTGCATTCAATTGTTTTTGATTTTAAGTAAAATCTTTTTTCGATGAAACATTAATCAGACATTTCGTTCGGAATTAATATTTTTGTTTGAAAATTAAATTAACTGGTTGAAAATTGAATTTCTTAGTTACAAATAAATTTTTGTTGTTGTGAAAATTCATAATTTTAGTTAAAAATTCATCTTTAGAGTAGAGAATATAATCCGTTTGTTTTTACTGAAAATATAGCTATTTCATTTTTGAATGAAAAATTATATTGTTAATTGAAAATTGATCTTTTCTATTTGAAAATTTATCTATTCCATTCTGAGAAAATTAATCTTCCGATTTAAAAAGTCATCTTTTGTTTTAAACTTTTTTGTCCGAAATTCATTTTTTTCTATGAATTGTCATTTTAGTTTAAAATTGATGTATTTTGTTAAAAATTCGTCTATTTTGGTTCTATTTAACTGGTAGAAAATTGTTTATTTTTTGTTTAAATTTAATTTTTTAAACTCAAAATTTAACTATTTTATTTTTGGTTAAAAACTTATATTTTGTAGTTGAAAATTCAACTATTTGGTTGAAATTTTCTTTTTTAGTTGAAAATCCAAGTATTCTGTTGAAAATTCATCGCTTTGGTTCAAAATTTAACTATTTTGTGCAAATTCGTCTTTTTTGGTTCTATTCAACTGGTAGGAATTTTTTTTCAGAATTTATTTTTTTAACTAAAAATTTAACTATTCCTATTTGGTTGAAAACTTATATTTTGTAGTTGAAAATGTAACTATTTTGTTGAAAACTCGTATTTTATTATTGCATTTAATTGTTTTTGATTTTAAGTAATATCTTTTTTCGTTGAAATATCAATCAGACATTTCGTTCGGAATTAATCTTTTTGTTTGAAAATTGAACTACCTGATTGAAAGTTGAAATTCTGAGCTAAAAATCAATGTTTTTTTTTTGTGTGTGAAAATTCATAATTTTAGTTGAAAATTCATCTTTAGAGTAGAAAATTTAATCCAAAAATTTATTTATTCCATTCTTAGAAAATTAATCTTTCAAGATAAAAAGTCATATTTTGTTTTGAACTCTTTGGTCCGATATTATTTTTTTTTAAGATTCATCATTTTAGTTGAAAATTCATGTATTTTGTTAAAAATTCGTCTTTTTTTATCGAAAATTAATCTACTTGGTTGAAAATTCATCCTTTTTGGTTAACATTGCAACGATTATTTTTTACCAAGGAGATTTTATTTTCCAAAAGGAATAGTTAAATTGTCAACCAAGAAGATGAATCTACAAACAAACAAAAAATGAATTTTTAACAAAGTAGTTCAACTTTCAAGCAAGTAGTTTAATTTTTGACGAGAAAAGATGACTTTTTAACCAAATAGTTGCATTTTCAACAAAATAATCAAATTTTCAACCAAATACTAGAATTTTTAATCAAACGAGATGAATTCCGAACCAAAAATATAATAGTAGAC
>JAABKJ010006210.1:0-22192 GCA_011634705.1 Andricus grossulariae | reverse complement strand
TTCGACAGTTCGCGCGCGAACTGCGGGTCTGTCATCACACACTCAACAAGTCAAAGCTACTGACCATCAGGCAGCATGTTTTTGACAGAATACGAGTACTATCTAACGCTTGGAGAAGTCTAGAGCGGAGAGAGAGGTGAGTCAGAGCAAATCAACAGTTTTTCTCTGATCCATCTCGACTCTTCCAAGACCCTCCAGTTACTGTCGTCCACCGGCCCACACCATGTCAAGACGGTGTCATTTCCACTCTAGCATACCGTCGCTACATTTTGAGCCAAGAAATTCCCGATGATAGCTGCAGAGCGTGTCATGCACACCCCGAGCATCTAGGACACATACGATCTAGTTTTTCAACTCATGCGGGAACGACCTGCATCCAAAGGCACAATGCGGCACTAAGAGCGCTTTATCACCATCTCTGTCACTCTTACGGTATCAGCCCAAATACCGCTCCGCTAAACGCTCCTAGGGAAATAGAGTCAATTATCGAGAATAAGAAGTGTCGGATATAGTGGAACTTCATATTCTCAAAAATTGTTTCTGATGCGCACTCGAGGCCTGACATAGTTCTTCTTGACTTTGAGAAATGAACCATGTTCGTTGTCCAATTTTCGGCACCAGCTGACAAAAACATCATAGCCAAGGACAATGAAAAGAAAGAGGGGTATAAAGACTTTATAAGGGAGTTGCGACGGTTATTCCCGGAATATTCTGTTAAGCTAATCGTCCTGATCATCGGCGCTCTTGGAGGTGCCAAGGTTTCACTGGGTAATAGCCTGAAAATCATCCCTGCGTGTCAAGAAAATGCTGAGACACTTGCGGGGAAAATGCAGAAGGCGGTCGCCCTTGGGTCGCTCCGTGTCCTCAGGGTACACGAGACTTTTGCCAGATCATCGTATTGAATTCGTCACAGACTGTATCCACCTATCTCACGGTCGTGAGACGTGGTTACAGCTGAAATTTTACCGCGATTTCGCCGGGAGCGGGTGCAATTTTTCAGATTAGCACCTGCTTCTAACGAAATCCTGCGGTTGTCCTTATGACAAACTTTTAGCTATATATTTTTTTAATCGAACCGTGATTTGTTGACATTTTTGGATCCCGGATGGTGCAAGGGGCTAAAGCGATTAAGAAAAGTACATTAATAATTATTAATAAAAAACAGGAGATCCTGCATCTTCTTATGTATAATACCTCGACAAAATTGCTTCCATTTCCCAGCTGAAAATTCCTGTTCAGGAACCTCGGAGGATCCTGTACATGTTCCTGCACAGACAACTGCACAAGAACCGGTACAGGTAATCTTAATGGTTCTTGTGCAGGAATCTGGCGAAGGAAACTGTACATGATCCTGAAAAGGAATCTGTATCGACATAGGAACCTTTGAATGATCCTGTAGGGCTTCCTATACAGGTTCTATTGCGAAGAAAATTGAGGCGCAGGTTTCTGTACAGAAACGTGTATAGGATCCCACACAGAAAGACATCAAAGGAACCTTTGGAATGATCCTGTACAGAAACAAGTATAGGGTTCCCTGCAGAAAGCCATCGCGAAAATTCATGTCGCTTAAGCTATGAAGTTGCCTTCCTTTTATTCCTTTGAAGATCCAACTCACCATCGAGAGAGCCAAGCAACTAGCGAACCCTCGCGGATTAGTTCCTACGCAGGTTCATGTATAGGATCCTGAACATGTTCCTGTACATGAACCCACACCTCAATTGACTCTGTGAAGGAACCTGTACAGGATCATTCAAAGGTTACCTTGTATACAGGTTCCTTTGCAGGATCATGTACAGTTCCCTTCGCCAAATTCCTGCGCAGGTACCTTCAAGATTACCTGTACAGGTTCGTGTGCAGTTTCCTGTACAGGTTCGTGTGCAGTTTCCTGTACAGGTTCGTGTGCAGTTTCCTGTACAGGTTCGTGTGCATTTTCCTGTACAGGAACATGTGCACTATCCTCCGAGGTTCCTGTACAGGAATTTTCAGCTGGGTTGTCCTGAATATTGTTTTAAATGTTGCGATCAAAAGCTTTGAGAATTTTTTTTGAACATTCTGATAAATTCAAATGATCTACTCCGCAAAGTGACCTACTCTTGCATAGTTCCCCCTATGTATGTGACTGAAAAATATTGCATCAAATTGCAAAAGATTCCACAGGATTGCTGATGATTGCATGGGATTGCACTGACCGGTTGAGAATTTCTATTTGAGTTAATAAAAAAAAAAATTTGTCTCTCGATCAGACATAATACAATGTAGAATCCTGCAGCATCACAACGTTGTGTCAGTTCACTGTCAAGCGGGAAGCACACACGTTTGCATAGCGAATAAACACGATAACGGGCTCGCGTCGACCAGCAGTGTAGTTCCGATACTTGAAGCCGATCGGACCCATCGGGTCATTTCGTGCGATCGAATTCGAAACGAGGGCTTTGAAACCCTTTTTTTGTCGTATTGGGTAGGCAGAGACTGCAGTGTTCCCAACTTTGGTATCTTTTCGTATTGCGCATGCGTCACGTCGACAATCGGATTGATTACCGTTGGCGCACTTATTTAAAATTATTGTTTTTTGTTTGCTTTTATTTGCAATTGTTTACAACAAGGAATAATTGTAAAGATGCATAAAGGTATTAAAAATTATTTTAAATTCATATTTTCGATCAAAAAAGGTATACCTTTCTTCAAATTTGAAATCAATTATTTATTTTCACGAAGTAAAATTAAATCATTATTTTACCTTTTACTATATAAGTCTATTTTGTGATCAAAGAATTATTTGGAATAATTTTACAAGTATTATTTGTTGCAAACAATTTGTTGCACATTTAATCATTTTAAATAAGCGCGCCAACGGTAAACAATCCGGTTTCCGACGTGAAGCATCTGCAGTGTGAAAAGATACCACTACAGCGTTTTGTAACCTCAAAATGTCCAGTGTTGACAAGTGTTTCGCAAGGCGTTTCGCTTATGCATGCATAGTTTCAAAATAGTGATGTACTTCTGGATGCTGCGAGAGACATATTATCTAGATCTATTACACGGCCACACGAAAAAAATCTTTTTTCGGGTCTGGAGGTTAGACCATATTGACTTTATGTTTTTTGGGTCGCTAAATCCAAATCCGAGGTCCAAAAAAATCCAGCACGTCAGGGTTCTGACATAACCTCATGAAACCTCATACATTTTTTTTCAAGTCCGGAGGTCAGACCATGTTTATTATATGTTTTTGGGGTCGCTGAATCCGAATCCGAGGTCCAAAAAAACCCAGAACGTAAGTGTTCTGACACAACCTCATGAAACCTCATAATTTTTTTATAAACTTTTCTTTTAGTTTATGTCAGAACTCTGACGTGCTGGGGCGTTTTTGACTTCGGATTCGGATTCAGCGACTCCAAAAACATAATAAACATGGTCTAACCCCTGGACTCGAAAAAATGTGTATGAGGTTTTTTGAGGTTACGTCAAAACCCTGAAGTGCTGCGTTTTTGTTGGACTTCGGATTCGGATTTAGCGACCCCAAAAACATTTAATTAACATGGTCTGACCTCCAGACCCAAAAAAAGATTTTTTTGTGCGGCTGTGTTATTCAAGAGAAAGCTTACAGTACGTAAGCAGGAAAAACATTTATTCTAACGTGTAACAAAATTTCTTCCTTATTTCTGTTAAATATTTAGTTTACCCTTGTCACCGTATTAGAACAAATTTTTAAAAAATATTTTTCACTACACAGGAAAATCCACCGGAAATGGTTCACATGTCCCTGACTGTTTACGTTCGGAGTACCTCAATTGGAGCCGAACATCAGAACCAAAGCCGAGCTTCAATTGAAATTCGACTGTATGTATATGAATTTATATTTCCTTCAATTTTACATGTTTTTCTCCAAGATTTCATAATCTAAAATACGTAATCATAATGGTATGCGTAAAATAGCCATTCCGTGTGGTTTTAGCTGAGTGAGCAATACAATATGGTTGGAATAACCAGAATTTTCCGTGAACCATCCAATTACTCCTTTCAGTGTGCATGAAATTTTATAGAGATCGCTCGAGATTTTATAGAGATTGCATGGCCCTTATAAAAAAATATTACATGAAAATCAGTATATAGGCCTATAATGATTTTCATACAATTTTTGCGCGATTATAGGAAATTTATTATAGAAACAACATTATATAGAAGAAGATGATAGGATAATTAGCATTGGAATAAATATTACAAAAATATTTAAGGCATTAATGTAAAAAGTAGAGAAACTACAAATCAACGATAAGTAACGGAAGTATATGCAAAAAACCAGTGAAGCAGAGATCCCTTGCAACCATTTAATCTCTTTTGAATTCCTTTGAAATCTTTGAAATAGTTAGAAATGTGTAGAAATTATTTTGAAACCCTTGAAAATAAAATAAATTAAATTTATTCCCTGAAGTTCTATAGAAATCCGTTGAAATTCCGTGAAATTTGTAAAATTTCCTACAATCCTTGAAATACATAGAGGTCCTATAAAGTAGTCCCTTAAAGCTTGTGCATTTTTTTGAAATTCCTTGAAATTTTTGGCAATCCTACAAAATTCTTTGACATCTTCCGCAATTTTTGAAATTTCTTGAAATTCGTTGGCAACTTTTAAAATAACCTGAAATCTTTCAAATCTTGATTGAAGTTCTCTAAAAAATAATCCCGCTCAAATCCCTAGAAATCTTGGACGTTAGGTTGACGAGGCGATAATCGTACACAGACGACAGCGAATGCGCATATGCGGAGTACGATTATGAGAGATTATGAGCACTCATTATTGTACTGCGCACATGCGCGTTTACTGTCGCTCTTCCTGTTATGTAAACGGTTACTTTTAGAAACAAAAAGGCGCTGATAAAACGCGGAAATCATGCCTGTGTTATATAAAGTAAGTAAATGAATCATTCGTTTGTAGTTTCTCTATATTTCAAGAAATCGCTTGAAATTTTATTTATTTTCCAAAGTTGTCTAGAAATCCTTTAAAATCAAGCTTAAAATCTTTGGAAATCCTACAAAATTCTTCGAAATCCCTTAACATATTTTAAATATCTTTTAATTCTTTGGAATCTGTTACAATAGGTTGAAATCCTTTGAAATTTTGTAAGTTCCTTCAGATCCCTCGAAATTTGTTTAAATCTGTAGAAATCTATTGAAATAATTTGAAATCCTACGTTGAATGAATAAATCAATCATTCGTGTATAGTTTCTCTATTTCTTGCATCACTTATTTCAATATTGTAGCATTATGTTTTAATTTGGTCCGGTATCTTAGAAACCAGAAAAGGCCTTCACTACATTAATATTGTAGCATTATTGACCGAGTTTTTTTTATATTAATTGTCTATAATGATTTTTCTACAATCGTAAAAAAATTATAAGAAATTCATTATAAGAAAATCATTATAGACCTTTACTGGATTTCCTTTAACATTTATTCGTAAGGGGGTATTACAAGGGATTGTATAGGATTGCGTGGGATCGCACGAGACTGCATAAGATTGCAGAGAGAGTGTTCAACAGATTGCAGGAATAATTAACCTCTCGGAAATTAAAAGCATTTAATCCCTTTTGATATTGTTAGTGTTTGTTTGGTGGGTGGAGGCCACCACCTGATGCTCAGGCTATATAAAGCATATTCAATCTTTTTTTATATTTTACTCTGTTTTTTGATCACCAATCCGTTTTAAAAGTAACTGTACCTTTGAAATAAAAAATAAAAGGGTGATTCTCCAGGGTGCAACTTTATCATTCCCTGCTACTTATTATCCGATTGAGGCTTGAGATATAGCCAATAATTTATTCCATTTGCGGCTACCAAAGAGTAAATCTCAACCTCAGAATAAAGTAACGGCTCAACGGTTTTTGTGTGTGTCAGTTTTATTTACAGAAAGTATCTAATTTGTAAAGAATTATTGTCAAAATATTCGAATTTGAGCGTACCATGTAAGTTAGAAGAGGGGGTTGACTCCTCATCGTATAGTAAATTCTTCCACCATTTGCCATAAATCCGTAATAGTCGATGAACTGGATGAAGTTTTCGATCATGCCTCTCGCAGTTAATTTCATGTCGCACAGCAAGAGACCTTTGATTATCCAGTAACTGTCCCAGTAATAGTATTCTAGTTGAAAATTAAATTAATGATTATTGATTTATTTGATTATTATTAATTATTTTTCAAGAAATTTTGCTACCTAATCTATACATCAACGAACCTCTAAAACGGCCTCCAGGAAATACGATTCCATTGTTGACAGGAATTAAACTATGTCTGGTTGGATGATCATACACTTCCGGTTTTATTTTTCTAGCTAACGTCTTCCAAATTGCATTTAATTCTGTTGCAAAGTATTTAAAATTTGGATCTTGTATTCGCATTAAAATCGATGGCTCTTCTACGTAATCGGATGGAATCCACTCATCAAATTCATCTTCTTGGACGAAAGTTGAATTAACGAAAGCTGCTATTTCATTCTCACTTGGCTTATTATTAGTTTTTTTCATAAGCTCGTCAAATCTAGAGATAAAATTACCAGTTATTGACAATTTTTAGGAGTAATTACTTAGGGGTCGTCCATGTATTAAGTAACGCTTTTTTGAACGATTTTGTGCAAAAGTGATTGACAATTTGTTATGTGCACAGTTTTCGATAACAAATAATAATATGAAGTCATATTTGAGTAAAAATCATTTTTGGTCAAGTTAGAATTATTTGAAATATAACCAAAATAATACATTTTTTAATGATGCGAAGTTTGTATTCTCTCACTATTTTGAAGTGGTCTAAGTACTAAGTAAAAAAACGTTTCACTTTAAAAAAATAGTGTTGTGTTTCTTTCATTCGAACAGAACTAATTATATATTAATAATACTTTGAAAAAAATTGTAAATAAGTATCTCCTTAACAAAATACAAACAAAACTCAATTTTTTCTAGTATTTCAAAGATTTTAACGCGATCACAAATTATTTTTCAAAATTTGATTTTTAAAACAAACGTAGTAATTTTTCAAACTTTCGAAACTTTAAAATTTAAGAAATTAAATTCAGAATAAATCACAATAATTTTAAATCTTCTTTAACGTTTATCATTCAAGTTTGACTAGGAAATTCTTGGAAATAAAAAAAAAACAAGAATCCAACAATAAAATTTGGAAAACACACTCTTAAATGTTTCCATTTAAATTTAACAAAAAACACAAAAAAATTTAAGAAAAAGAGGGCTACATACTCCAAAAAGATATTTCAAAAAATAATTTTTTTTTCTCCTTCCTACCCTCTTATATTATTTTTCTATTTTAAAAAAATGATTATATTTTTTAAATATTACGTAACATCTATAGAACCCTCGCCACCATCGTAAAATGACTATAAAAACTCCTCTTGACCCCCCCCCCTCCCACTACCATAAAGGCTTTTATTAATACATGGACGGCCCCTTAAGTTCTTAAATTACCTTCTTGCTTTCTGAAGTATTTCTTGCTTTCTCAATATACAAATACAGATTTATAGACTTTGTAACGAGTTTAAATTAAGTACTTCATGAAAGTTTGAGACTTTACTGGAGGTGAACTTTTCAACTTACTTTTTCAGCGTTATTTCTGGGTCATTCAGTTGTACGAGATCGACGAACGTCTTACTGTCCTTGTAGAGGTTTGAAAGTTGAACAGTCTTCAATAATTCTCCGGTGCAGTAGATTTTGCTGAAAAGATAAATAAACGAGAATGTAATACCAATATAAAAAAGACATCTATTATTGTCAATTATAGTGAATAATAATTCAAAACAAAGTTATGAATAAAAGCTATTGTAATCTATCTTCCATTTTTCATTTTATCTGTTCACAAGCATTGTTTAGAAAAATTCAAAACAAATTGTACTCTAAGAAAAATATTTGTCTTGAATTAAAAAACCCGTTTCTTCAATATAATTTTCTTCTTTAACCAACAATTGCTTTAAAATAAAGAATATCATTTTAAATTATTTGAAAAAATTATTAGGACGAATAACCATTTCTTTGAATCAAAGAAATTTTTCTTTGACTGAGAGTCAATGAACAGTTTTATTTAATTCAAAGATAATTTCTTTACATTTTTATTCTACTTTTTTGATTGGTATTAATCGAATAGTTAAATTAAAAAAAAATATTATGATTATTTCTATCTGATAGTTAATTTTTAAACTAAGAAATATTAATTTCTAAACAAAAATGGAAAAGTTCAATTTTTATTTAAAAAAATTTATTGACAAAAAATTTTTTTTTCTACAAAGCAGTCAAATTTTCTACCAAATTGTTGAATTTCAAGCCAAAAAGACGAACTTTCTACGAAATAGTTAAATTTTCAACTTAAGAATATGAGTTTTCAACAAAGAAGTTTAAACCAAATAGTTTAATTTTCAGTTTGACTATTAATTTTTAATCAAAAAACAAATTTTCTACAAATTAGTTCAATTTTCAACCAAAAGATGACTTTTACACTAAAGTGATGAATCTTCAACCAATATAATGCATTTTTAAGAAAGTAATTTAACTTTCAACCAAGAAATTGAATTCTAAACCTAAAAAGATGAATTTTCAACAAGATAATAGTTGATATTTCAAACAAAAAATTTTAATTATAAATCAAAAATAGTTGAACTTGACCAAAAAGACGGTGTTTAAATAAAAAACTTGAATCCTCAACTGAAACAGATTAATTTGCAAACATTTGCATTTTTAACTGAAAAAATTGATTTTCTAACAAAAAGACAAATTTTCAACAAAATACATCAATTTTCCACTATATAGTTAAATTTTCAACCAAAATGATCAATTTTCTACCAAAAAGGACGAATTTTTAAAAAAGTATATGAATTTTCAACTAAAAATGGTATATTTAAATTTTTAGTTGAAAAAATTAATTTTGAAAAAAATGATCTACACAATAGTTGAATTTTCAACTGAAAAATGTGAATTTTCAACAAAAAAGTTAATTTTCTACCGAAAAAGATGAAATTTCAACCAGACAGTTGCACCTTTAAACAAACAAGATTAAAATTTTAGAAGACATAAATTATCAAACCAAAAAGATGAATGTAAAAAAAATTGTAACAAAATAATTAAATTTGTAACCAAAAAAGATGATTTGTTAACCAAGATTATAATAGTAGACTTTTCAACTGAAAAGAATGAACTTTCAGCACAAAATATATGTAGATGGATCTTCTTATTGGGTTCTAATTAATTATTCAGGTCACCTTTTAGATGGAAAAGCGAGAAAGAGGGGAAAGATTGTGAAGCCTGCGATAAATAAATAGATGGGGGGGGGGAGGAGGCTGAGAAAATCTTACGGTATCTTACGTGGGGGGGGGGGTCAGAAAAACATCTTTCGTAATTTGTGGATGACCGCATTTTTGTTTATTCATTTATTATTATTCGCGAATTTATGATAATTACATTTATTATTGATACTAAATTACCATAATAATTACAATGATGATTACCGTAATATTACCATAAAATCTGTTTAACTTTAGTGTTTTAGTGATTCGCACACATCTTAAGGTCAATTAATGTGTCCTGTTGCAACGAAAAACATTTCGAGTTATAGTATAGTGTTATATTTCAAATATTAAATAAATTTTCTTTATATAAACTAAGAAAATTTCTTTTTTGAAGGCATGCCTATATGTGCCAAATAAATCCAGCTATTTAACTATGATTTCGGTACAAACAGTTCCTTTTCCACATATCGCTATTTATACTGAAAAAATCTGGATGTTTGTACCGAAATGTTGGTACAATTAGCCACGGCTCTTCTTGTATTTTATAAAATGCTATTGATAGGTCATAAAAGTTCATCAAAGCTTCCTCAATAGATCATTCTAAGCGACACGAAAACTCGAACAATTATATCAGACACAGTACTGTTATATTTCCAATATCAAAAAAAGTTTACCTCATACAAACATGGTGAAGAATTTGGTTTGTAAATTAAAAATAGTATTTGTTGTTCATGGAAAGTCACGAAATTTTCTTCAATAGTTGAATCGATCCGTGTCAAAGACGCGAACAAATATATCACAGTTCAAGGAAATTAGCTCGAAAAAGGTCGATTTCCAGAAAAAAAAGAAGAAAGTTTTTTTCTTTATAATCATGTTCGTGTGTTACATACCAAGAAGGGTAGTCTGGGTTTCAATATGGTATGCCGGAGGAACCCAGACAATCAATTAAGGATGAACCTTAATTGTTTATTTTTATTGCGGGATCGTCGAATCTTGTCTCCGAAGAGGTGCCTTTGCTGTCATGATTTCCGCAGGTTAATAAAGGATGTAAATGAACTTTGAACACTTGTTATTTAAATCTAACAAAAATACGTTGACAATTATTCAAATGAAGGTAGCGTTTATGAATCACAAAATTTCATGATGAAAAGCCCAGATCCTTGAATCAGCTATTTATCACGAAATTTTTTGATAAATAGCTCAGATTGTTGAATCGGCTATTTATACAGAAATTTCGGGATGAAAAGTTGTGGGATTCCAGTTGGGCTCTTTGTACTGAAAATCTTAATTTTTCACATCAATTGAAAAAAAATCACTTCAGTCAAATGAGTTCACTTGTTCTTTTACTTTGAATAATATGCTTTGAATATCGCGACAGATGGGACGTTATTTTTTCAACGTCTCGTGGGGGGGGGGTACCCCTGTTACTGGTTAAAGAAATAATGTAGTTGGAACCTCCACCCCTTTCCAACGTCTCTAGGGGAGGAGGGGCGCACCCCTGTTACTGGTCACAGAAATAATGTATTTCGAAACCCTACACCCTTCTAACATAACTTGGGGGGAGGGGCACCCCTGTTATTAGTCACAGAAATAAGGTAGTTCGAACCCCTGCCCCCTTCCAACGTCTCTTGGGAGGGGCGGAAACGCACCCCTGTTACTGGTCACAGAAATAATGTAGTTCAAACCCCTACTCCCTTCCAACGTATCTTGAGGGGGGGAGCGGACACGCATCCCTGTTATTGGTCACAGAAGTAATGTACTTCAAGCCCCTACCCCTTTCCAACGTATCGTGGAGGTCTTAACTTCTCTTCTTCTCTCGAGAAGGCCCTAACTCACCCCTGTGACTTATGGCGTGCTGCACTTTGAATACTTCAATTCATATCCCCAATTTTAGTTGTGATATAGTTTAAAAAAACAATCATTTTTAATAAAAAGAACGTAAAAAAATGTATTGCTTTCTGTTGCATTTTTGCTTATGGATATTTTGTGTCCTTTTGATTGCTCATTATTGAAAGTTTCCGTATTAATAGCTAGGTGAGAACTTTAAGCTATTCAACCCGCAATTTCGGGATAAACAGTCCAAAACGTTGAATCAGCTATTTATAAGGACATTTCGTGATGAATAGTGCAGATCTGCGATTCGACTATTAATCACGAAATTTCGTGATAAATAGCCCTAAATAAATATCCTTCAATTGGCTATTAATCACGAAATTTCGCAATGAATAGCAAATTTCTAGAAAACAATAACTTGTAATAAAAGAACATAAAAAATGTATTGTTTTTGTGTCGCATTTTTCTTACGGACATTTTGTGTCCTTTTCATCACACATTATTACTTTTTTACTCAAATTATTTCGAACTAGAATATTTACGTGTTAACTTCAATATAAATTCATAAAAATACCATTTTTATATGGAATAAAATTCTCCGTATTAATAGCTAGGTGAGAACTTCGAGCTATACATAGAGCATTTAATTAGCTATTTATACAGGAATGTCGTGATAAATAGCCCACATCTGCATAAATGGCCCAGATCATTGAATCGGCTATTAATCACGAAAATTCGTGAGAAATAGATAAGATCGTTGAATTGGCTATTTTCACCGAAAATTCGTGATTAATAGAAACGGCCTTAAATGAAAGCCTTTTTAAAATATTATTGTATCCTTACATACTACCACTGTGCCGTCAAGCGGGACAAACAGTGGGCGAAAACAACAATTGAATGGACAGATTTATTCATTCATTCAAGTGAAATTTTACAAATTGAAATTCCGAACAATTTTTTGTTTCTGAATTGCACCTTTTTGTATTCCTTCGGGGGACGAGAGAGAGAAAGTCTACGGAGGAGAGCACACGCTACGAGCAAAGGGAAAATTATTAAAAGATAATAATAAACTTTTTAACCTCGTGATTACCCTCAGTGTAATGACTAATGCGATTCCTAAACTAGAAAACGGAACACTCTACACTTCACACTTTGTCCGTCACTCCCGACACACCGCGACGCAATTGTCGTCCCACAGGTTTTCACAAATCACGTCCATCCATTCGAATCCTCCCTTCTACTCTTTTATTTTTTCATGTAGTCCGGTCACTTTGGGCGTGAATATCTTGGAGACGAAAAATGGTGTCAAAAAACTGTAAACTGCATGTGAATGTGTCTTCATTTCTGCGTCGATTACATATGTTTCGGTTATTGTGGAAAACTCTGGTGAGGAACTGTCATCGTTTGTTTGCCGAAAAACAACGAAATAAGGCACTTCGAGTACACAGGTCAACTTTGAGAAGCTCCTGCATTGTCAATTTTGCCTTGAAAATTTTGAAAAAAATTTCCCTTATTCTTCAAGGCCTTAAGAACTTATATTTTTTCGAAAAATTGAATATTTTGATAAACATGGCTATAAAGTAGGTAACAAGAAAAAAAAATTATATCCCGTACTACTGCACCTACGACAACGAACAAAAATTGAAGAAATATATTAATTTTCTGCACGCATGACGATTGGAAAATTCGAGAGGCGTTTTTTATTGAAGTGATACGCCAGTTCGCTGATCTCTCTGTCAATATCTTTTGTAAGTCGTTCCGCGATGTCCAATTTATTCTGCATATTGTAGTCGAGGATGATTCTTTGGCAGCTCTCATTCAATTTGGGTCGGCAATTGATTGCCAATGACTGAAAACGATTCTGATTTTCTGTCAAGGAATCCTGAAATTTATTCACATGCAGGAAGGTGTTAATCCTCCAATGGCTGATTATTCGCCTCATGGGCCCTTGGTTCTCATAAAATATGTCAGTACTGGCCTGGAACTGAAGATGCTGGTAACTTGGGCCTGGTGCGGTGTTGATCGACTGAGTAGTGTGCATAATCACTAAAATCAGTTATAGATTATAGCGGAACATGGCTTCCGCGCCTGGTTTCCTAAAATTGTATATACAAAAATATAGAATGGTATCTGAAGTACCTAGTATTATTCCTAATAATAAGTTACCAAGAACTTATCGGGATGCTTTGTGAATCTTATACCATCGTCAGCTTCAAGAATTACATTATGTTTTTCCGTGAAGTCTACGATGGTATAGGTTCCGCCGGCTTTGTTGTCGAACTTATTTTCACGCACGTTCTTCAATATGATTATCTTATCACCAATCACTGCGTTAAGGAGATGCACCTTATCATCGTATCGCAACTTTGAGCGTTCTTTTGCTTGAATCATGTTTTGAGCCGCGATCTTTCGAATTTCGTGGAGTCGAATAACCAAGTCACAGAGATAGGATCCGTATGTTTCTGATTTATCGCCAGATGGAAAAGAACTATGTATTCGAGCAACGCGTCCGTAAAGCAGTTCGCAAGTTGTGAAATTCGTGGATTCGTGAACGGAAGTGTTATACACAAACATCGCAAATGGTAATGATCGACCCCAGTCATCCAAATCCTTGGCATAATGTTTTACATAATCTGCGAGGGCGATGTAACTGCTCTCCAAGGAACCGTTGGTTTGACGCCGATATCTGGAAGGTTTTAATTGCTTAACCCCGAATATCTTCTCCAATTTCCTTATTAATTTTCTTATAAAACTTCCTCCTCGATCAGTAAGAATGCAGCACGGCGCTCCGTATTACGCGAATAGATTTTGAGCTACTGCATGCGCGATGGTTGATGTGTGCAAATATGGTATGGGTACGGCGATGCATAATTTTGAAAAATTATCCTGCATGGTGAGGATGTAGTTGTTTACATCATTAAGTAGGCCCAGCTATGTATACCGCTCTCCGATGCGATGATAGGTCTTCGTTACGCAGTGATCGCGTTCCAATGCCGCTCTCAGATTCTGTAGACCCATCCGTACTTCCCTCCAATCTTCATCATCGAAGTGATTTTGTTTTATCACAATGGAGTACATCCTATATTTATCTGACGGTGTAACTAATACTTGAACCTTCTTTGGTCGTTTCTTCCATAAGTCCTGCGGATGAATGCGCTCGGTGGCAATAAGTAATTTGAAGATGGCGTTTGTAAGTTCGGAATCCTCGGAAATGAATTGAGCATAATTATCTCGGCGATAAGTTTGTGGCTCAGCTTATTAATTACGCACGGATAGGGCTGTTTGTAATAGGGACTCTTCCATCGGAGTGGTGTCCTGGTTTTTCCTCTCAGCTTCGTTTTGTTCTAGTGGAGGGGTGGGTGGGTCAATGTAAGGCACGTCCATGTCAAGAGTATTTTTAAAACCGGAAACTTCTGGCTGTGTCATGGAAGTGTCCTTATCCGCTGTTTCTTTTCTCAAGGGTATTGACATTAAATTCCTCTTCGGAGGATTTGTCTTGTGAGCTGTAGAGAATTTGTTGATCTCTTCAGAAGTTTCGGGAGTAGATCTGATGAATGGAGTAGGTAGAGTCTGAAATATAATTATATATTATAATTATATACATTATATAATTATATATAATTATATAATTATATAATTTGAAATAGTGATCTTCGGGACGGTTGTTGTCCAATGATAGGAGATTCTATAATTTCAGGGACATCCTTAAACCCCACGGTACCTTTTCGTTGTTTTCTTTTAGGCGTAGATTGATATGGATCCTCAAGTGCAGTGGGTGTATCCTTATTTTCTGAGTTCGTTCGTTGATTAAGGTGTTCCTGAAATGATTTTAGGTACTTGTTTACTCTCTCGGGGAGTAGATCATCTGTTTCTGTGCAGGGATTCATGTTTTGTAAACATAACAAGAGATCTTTATCTTCTCCGCCTTCACAGACCGCCGTAATTTCTACTTGTGCGGCGTCAGTGACAGAAGGTTGATCTAAACATTCTTCGTCCCAAAAATAGGACTGATGCTCATTGAGGGATTGATTAAATTTTTCTATCGAATCTAGTCGCTATCTTCGTCACTACTTGTGTAGTTGGGACTAACATCCACAATGGTGGTGGGGAATGGCCCAATTGATTCCTCTGCCCTGTTCTTTTGGAAGGTGCTGCCTTTAGGATGCTCAGTAACCCTCGCATTATGTTTCGTGATCCCTGCTCGGGCAAGTTGGTCAGCTGCTTCGCTGCCTTTGATACCCTGATGGCTTTGTAAATGATTCGAAGTTATTTCCAAGGGTGCTAGAGCTTGACGTAACTCTTCGAGCTCGGATCTGATTACGACAGGTTTTCCATCGGCGGTTCTCGATCCATTGGCCTCCCAGGTGGGAATCCGCTTCCTATAACTGTGGACGAGGAATTAGGGGTTGGTGAAAATGCTGAATTTTTTATTTTATTTTTACTGGGTTTTCTTGCAGTGGCTGTATCAGCCTGAATCTCCGCAGCGTTATTTGTTTGCCTTCCTTGGACGGGCTTAGAAATATTCCAAGGGTGATTATGACCGAACCACAACCTACTCCTCCTTCGGGTTCTCTCTTACAATTGTAGCTGCGAGCTTCAAATACATCGTTTCCTTTGTAGCATACTTCCCAATCTTCGGAATCCTCCCCTGGAAATTCGTAATATTAGTAAGGGATAAGTTCCTGTAGTGGTAGGGATAATTCCACCTCGTGCTCGTTGATATTGTCTGCGTAGGCGTAGCATACCCCATCGTGGTTCGTTATTGTCCTCTCACCTATATAAATACCATCGGGAGCATCTATGAGCAGCAGATATCCTTCGGATAAGTCCTGGTTATTTATATCAATTGATACCGCTTGTTTCGTGTTGGGATTCATAATCCGCAAATCCCTATCTGCAGTATGGTATAGGAACGCCGCAGCATTGACGACTTCATGTTGATGTACGAGTCGCGTAAGAGAATCTGTGCTAGTTAGAACTGAGCAGGCTGTAGCCAGAAACGTTCTTCGATGAAGACACTCTAAGCTTAGCAACCTTTATCCCGAGGAAGGTATATTCGAGCACAACAGATAGAGGCAAGAGGGAGATGCAGAAAAGTATCGGACTTAGAGAGTCTCCATGGAAGACCCCCCTCTTATATGTGATATAGCTGGAAGTCACTTGTCTTTGGTCAGATGTTATGACAGATGTTGTTCGCCACAAGAGCATAAGCTCCTTTATGCATCCCACTATTTTTGGATGCACCTTCAGGCACTCAAGGAGCCTAATAAGTAGCTCATGGTTCGTGTTATCGAATGCCTTACGGTAGGCAATCTAAGCCATAGACAGATTGCGTCGATACCTGATCGAGTCTTGGGTAATACACCTGTCTATTAACAGGTTCTCTCTGCAACCTGCCAGCCCTCTCTTGCATCCACGTTGTTCAACTATTGCACTCCATACCGGCTCGATAAATAGGGTTGTTCTCCGTTTAAGAAAGTAGTAAATATACGAGCTAGATTTTGGTGCCTAGAAGTGAACTTCTTTCACTCAAAGTTCTTGATTTTATCTGGCACTGGCGCTGGAAAGTTCTTAGTTATAGCGATAACTTTCTTCACCTCTTCAGCAGTAATTAGTGGACACTTTTCCTCTGGGCCTTGTAACTCTTCTCGGCTAGGCGGATTTGTAACGGCACGTGATGTTTCATTGAACAGACAAGAAGGATGAGTAGAAAAGGTAGAATTTTCCTGAATTGACTTTACTCGCTAGTGCTGTTTGATGGTCAACAGTTAACACTTGTTCAGCTTGTGATTTGCCTTTCTTAAGTTTCGAGCAAGTGCCCTAATTTTTTGAGTGAATTTTTTATTTCATGTTATTAAGCTAATCACGCACTGAATATTTGATGCATGCCGCCTCGCCGTTTTAATTTTATACTGAAGCTGTGCAATACGCTCGTGAGTCTTACTCAGGCATACTGAAGTCTCGTTACTTCTATTGTGACTAAGTAGGGAGACCGCCTTCTCGTAAATTACATAGTTAAGATTCCAGAGATTAGCATCTTCGGGAGCAAATCGGGGTGAGCAGTATTAGCTTCAGATACATTGCCCATCCTGAGAAAGACTTTTTGGTGGCTAGATCTCCTACTTTTCATGTTGGTATTATAGGCCATCTGCAGAGGTGGTTTTGTTGGAAAGGGTGGTATGTTCGCTGGAGGATGTTGCTTTTTTACTTGCCTATAAAGAGCTTCATATCTATTTTAGCGCATGAATCCTCTTCGCGCCGGTGAGCTTCTTTGCCAACATGTAAGGTCGTCGCCTCGGTTTGGTCCCATTGCCACTTCCAACTGAACCATGGCCTCCATCCGAGAGAGACCTATTGTGGGTGACACTGCGCGATACTGGTGTCGTCATATATGACATCGTATACGAAATTGTAACTTGGCATAATATACGATGACGTGTACGATGCCGTTTATGATGTCGTTTACGATTTTTAGAAATAAGTCAGCTTCTCCGATACACATCTGTTATAAATGATATTATTTGCAACGAATTATAAACCCTTATGACCCTTATGATGCAATGATATTTTTGTTTGAAGTTATTGATGGATGTGGAAAAAAAATTTGAAGCGTTTACGCGAGAAAAATTATATGACACACGCGAGCAGTAAATGTATTTTAGCCAAAAAAGATAAATCCTTCAAAACCATAAAAAATATCTGTAAACCTGAAATTTATTCGTCAAAACTGTTTTTTTTTTCATGCAAACGTGAGCGATGTGAATACTCTTTTTATCACGGTATTTAGACTGCACCAAAAGAAATTTCCATGCACGAGCCCTTACTTCATACAAAACTTTTTGTAACTCGAATATCATGATCCGCTGGGCCTATGAGACCAGCTGGCCTTTTTGAGGGTAAAAGAAAGAAGAATTGAGAAACCACATTTTTAACACTTCTTTGAAAGATCTTTATTAATAAAATCCCAAGTTAACACAATTTTAATGAGTGAAAAAGATTGTTCTCTATTAAAAGCACGAATATTAAAGTATTATTAAAATATTATTCTATTAGAAAATATTATTCTATTAAAAAATATTATTCTATTAAAAAATATAATACAGTTGTCACATGATTTAATAGAAAAATATTTTGTTTTAGAGAAACAGTTCCTAATTTTTTAATTTGGTTATAATATTTGTTAACAATGTACAAGTTCCTTTACAAGACAAATTGGGGAACGGGTCCCAGTATCGAAACGCGTTTAGGGTTCTTCAAAAAGCGTCATCATGAATAGTATGAATACTCATGTGGCTTACAGCTATAAAGTTGCTCTCCTTTTATTACATTGAAGATCCAATTCACTAGCCAGAGATGCAAGCTACTAGCGCACTCTACTTTATTAGTTAAAGGGTGAAAGTACAGAACGAGATAACCAACAAAATGAAAATTTTTCAAATGAGCGAAAACAACTTCTGTAAAATTCAAATAAATATTGTGCTCTCTCCCTTGGCATAATCCACCCATATTTCTCGTTAAACCTTGACTCTCTTATTCTCTCCTTCCCTGCTACCTTCTCTCTCTCCCTGCCGTTTTCCTTAACCATCTAAGATACCTTCCTCCCTTTCTCGTGCATCCTTCTCACTCCATCAACCAGCTTACCCCCCCCCCTCTTTCAAAAGTTTCTGCTCATATTCACAACACCGACTCCCTGTTATAATCCCTAAACACGTTCTCCCTGTGTCCCTTCTGACAATATAATTAAGCGTGTTCTTTGCCAACCCCAGTGTCCGCTTTACATACATATCTTGTGTCCTATTTACCCGCTCACTTTTCTTCCACCCCCACACCTCTACTCCATACAATAGCACACTCCTCACTAGTGAGTCAAACAATTTCATTCTCCCTCCAAAATCCTCTGCTAATAACTTCTTTCCCAACCCCCACTCCTGCCTCATCACCACATTTGCCCGCCTCGCTCTCTGTTTTATCAGACCATCCACTCCCCCATTTCTCTGAAACAAGAAGCCCAGGTACACAAACGCTTTCACCTCCTGCACCGCCTTTCCCTTTCACTTCCACTCCCGTCCCTTATCCCTTCCACCTTCTTTCCTGAACACCATAACCTTGGACTTTTCCGCATTCAGCTCTAACCTATTCTTATCCAGATATCTTCTCAACCTCTTCATCATCTTCTCTAAGGCATCCTGGTTTCTTGCCAGGAACACTATGTCATCTGCATACTTGCGTGACCAAATTCTAACCCCTCCTAAACTAACTCCTCCTACCACTCCGGCCTCTGGCTTACTTTCCATATCCGCGATTAAAATCACAAAAAGCGTTGTGCTAAGCTGAAACCCTTGCTGTAACCATCTAAATATTATTCAAAATTCATATATATATAACTACAAGGGACAACAAATAAGACAGTCTCAAACATATAACGATCATGACTGATAAGGGTTTTGTCTGTATTGAAACGAATGTGTCGCCGCGGTAGGGATTGAGAAAGTTCTTTTTATTCAAAAACGTTGACAAGTAAAATGCACAGAGGCTGGAGGGGCCTGCTCCCAAGCTGAAGTGTTGCGGAATTCAGGCCAAACAGGTTAGATTCAAAGCAGTCATCCAGGTTCCATTATATAGATGTAGAAGTTGACGATATCGAAATGACACTTACCTAAAATTGTAGTAGGCACAGCTGTGGATTGCTATAAAAATTTAATTTTCAGTTAAAAAATAAGAATAAAAACATGCTTCCGAGATATTATTTTTCTGAATACGGGTAAATAACGTTCGCGATTTCGAATAGTTAGCCAACTGCGAGTGAAAACGACCGAGAATTTTGATATTCAAATTTCATGAATTTCCAAAATCGGATTTGGATAGCGATTAAAAATCGAATTTTTAATCAATTGCCAAACTAAAAAAAATATCACGAGATATGGGGATGCTGAATATGAATAAAAAACGTTTGATCCAAAAAATATTTCTTTTTTGAAGGAAGTCAAATTGAATATCGCGATATGACAGTATGAGTCATTTTTTAAAATAAAAACACGAAAAAAAAAATAAGAATGTTTTAATAAATGATGATAATTTCAAGAAATATCAATGCTCAAAGGTGAAAGAAAATTATTACTAACTTGAAATTTTAACCACATTTTATCTACATTTTTTTTTATTGTATGGAAAAGGATATTTTGAAGAAAAAAACTGTTTTACCACAATGTGTATTTAGAGCTTACCTTGCATACAGGTTTCTCTGAAGGATGATGTACAGTTTCCTTCGCCAAATTTCTGCATAGAAAATCGTCAAGATTTCCTGTACGGTTTTGTGTGCGCGAATCTTTACAGGAACATGTGCAGAATCCTTCGATATTCCTATACAGGAATTTTCATTTGGGATGAATATGAATATGAATTCAAGTATACCTTCTGTTATTCATTTTTAAATGTAAGGAGGATAATGCGTGGCTCATAGGTAGCCGAAATTTGCATTGAAATATCTTGGTCAATTGGATAAGATGTAGTATTGAGTTTCCGGCACAAATATAGAAGATATTTCAATGAAAATACGTTGAACCCTTGTTGATAAAGTGATAATTGGTCCATCGTAGTCAACTCTGGTAACCAAAAATCGATAACTTGGTTGAACTCGTTCCTGTGGTAGCTGTCCCATAATTTGATTCATTGAACGGTCAGAAACGAAGACAAACTACTGATAGCAAAACTTGTGGACCAGCGTATAAATATCTAAAATGCTCAAGTTCAAATACCAATAATGTTAGTTTACTCTTTGCTGATATTGATATATTTACGATCGTAGAAAATCCCACTTTCATACGTTAAATTATTTATAAGAAAATATAGGTAATTATGGTTTTAATAAACAATTTTATTTTGCCCACGTCTGCAAAATTTATAGTCATACAGAATAAAAGACATGTAACTAATAATGCAGCAAAACAAAAATCTGTAACTACATGACCTCGTACAGTGCCTCGGCATAGAGTCGAGCATTAACATTTCACAAGCAGAAAAGTGAAAATTTTCTGTAGTTGGTTGCCATTAGAGTTCTATTGTCTTCATGGTTTCGTGGATATCAATATCTAATTGAACCTTAGTCTTTTGTTGAATAACTAGAATTGATGTCAACACTTATAAAATGTGAGGATATTTTTAAATGCTAAATATAGAATCAAGTAGGGGGCGCTACTAAGCAAGTATGGCAGTCGGTCGCGTGTTTAATCGCTCGTCAAAATTTTGGTTGTTTACGGGCTGAGTTCGTGCAGTGTAATCAGTGGAGTGCTTTCAAAGTAACTAATTGTCGCTAATGTTCTCATTTCTAGTGGTTTATGAGTGTTCCAACCATTACCGCAATTAATTTTAAGCAAAAAGCTGTTGCTCAAACTGCTAATTTTTCTCGAGGTTGTTGCATCAGGTGTAGAGTGTGTTAGTGCTGCCATCTCTGTGTCACATCAGTTACTCGATACAATGGCTCTCGAAATATCTGAGGATAAATTTGAACGTTTAATACAAAAAATTGGAAATCTGGAGTCCTCACTCTCAGCTCTCCACAGCAAAATTGACCATCTTAGGCTGGAAAATCAAGAGCCTAAAGTCGAGCAAGAAAAACTGAGGCCGGTTATTACGGAACAAGACCGTAGAATCGAAGCAATGGATAGAGCGTTAAGAAGCAACAATTTGATTATTTTCGGTGTGCTTGAGGAAGACGACGTGGATCTGGTGCAGTCAATATGTGGTATTTTCAAGCAGCATCTTGATATTGAAATTCGCTCAGACCAGGTTGAATCTGTTAGACGGATCGGAGGAAAAGTCCAGGACGAACCTCGTCCCCTTCTAACTCATCTACGTTCCTCTAAGGATAAGAAAGTGATCTTATCGCAGCTGAGAAAATTACGCGGCACTGGGATCAGCATTGCGGAGAAATATACTAAAAAAGTCCAACATGAAAGGAAGACTCTGCTTCCATACCTTAAGGAGGCTAAAAATTGTGAACTGAAAGCTCCTTAAGCTATAATATATTATATGTAGATGGCAAAAAATTCGATTCCAAGGATCTGTCAGCGTTGGAGTCTGCAAT
>JAABKJ010006209.1:0-22192 GCA_011634705.1 Andricus grossulariae | reverse complement strand
ATATATATATATATATATATATATATATATGTCGTAGGCAATTAAAAATGTAGGCATTCGGCCGACTGCATAGGCATTAAGCCTACTGCCGGCGCTTAGAAGAATTTAAGACGAAATATTTGCCTGACGTCCGAATGGCTGGTTCATTTAGGCATTCAGAAGAATACTCAACAAATCTTCTAAACGCCTGATGGGTTTTAGGCAATTAGAAGAAACTAACAATGGAGTATTAAAACACAAATTAAATGGCTATCTAACATTTTATTGTTATTTTGAAGTGCACCTAAAGAATGAAATAAACTTTTAAAAAAGAATAGGAATAATGCCTTTATGCCATACATTTAAAAATGCTTTTAATTTAAATGTATGATTTTATAGGTTTCATAGATAAATATTTTACTTTTATTTGGCAATTCAGTTACGGAAAAAATTAAATGGCTAAATTTACTATTCCACATGCATAATTTGTACTCTTTACGCATTTTTTGTGGTATTTAGTAAATATTACAACGCATTCGATTCAAGGAAAAAGGTGTGTTCAGAGTTCAAATGAAGCATGTCAAATGATAAACGTAGATATTCACTAAACAATGAATAATTGTCCCTTAATTTGAAGTAGATGATTTTAAAAATTTTTAATAATAAGTATTATTAATTTATTAATTAATTACTATAGATGATTTTTCATGATTTTTTTTATTTAATGATTACAGGCCTCGGACTCAGTTGAGAATTCATCCTATTTTTGGATGCAAATTTTATTATTTGATTGAAAATTGAATTATTTTGTAAAAAATCAAACTTTTTCATTTAAAATTCAACTATTTTATTAAACTTTCGTCTTTGTCGCTTGAAAATACAACATTTCAACCGAAATATTTTTTCTTTTCTAAATAAAAAATTTATTTTGATTGAAAATTAATTTTTTCTTGTAAAAATGTAACCTTTCTTAGTTAAAAATGCAACTATTTTGCAGATAATTTGTATTTTTGGCTCGACAATTCAACAATTTGGTAGAAAATTTAGAAAATTTTTTGGAAAATGAATATTTTTTGGTAGAAAATTAATTTTTTGTTAATATTGCATCTTTTTGGTTGAAAATAAATAAAGTTAATTTTTTTGTTGAAGATTCATATTCTTACTTGAAAATGCGTTTTTTTTCAAATAATTTTGTTGAGTAAAAATTGAAATATTTTGATCAACATTCAAACGGTTAGTTGAAAATTAACTTTTTTGTGAAAAATTCATATAGTGGGGCTGCAAATTTAACTGTTTCATAAAAAATTGGTCTTTTTCGCTTGGAAATTCAACACTTCGGTAGAAAATTCAACTAATCTGTACACAATTAAACTGTTTTGTAGAAGATTATTTTTTAAATTGAAAATAAATTTTCTTAAATAAAAATTTAACTACACCATTTTTTATTAAAAATCGATCTTTTTTAGTTTAAATAATCCACTATTCAGTTAAAATTTTTTAGGAACTACCATTAAATCATTAGTTCAAAATATTTAGTTGAAAATTTATTTAATTTGTTGAAAATACGTCTTTTTCGTAGCCTTCTTGGTTGAAAATTGAACTATTTGGTTCAAAATTGATGTATTTTGTTAAAAATTTGTCTTTTTTGGTAGAACATTAATCTTCTGTGTTGAACATTCGTTTCTTTGTTTAAAATTAATTTTGTCGACTAAAAATTTAAATATTTTGTTCAACATTTAACTGATTACTTGAAAATTAATTTCTTTGTAGATAATTCATATCCTCGGGTCGAAAATTTGACTGTTTTGTAGAAAATTTATCTTTTTCGCTTGAAAAATAGATTTTTGAAATAGATGACATAAAATCATTATTATCATTATTTTGAAAAAGTACATTTCATTAGTTAAATGAAAATAAAAATAAAATGTTAGATAGCTATTTAATGTGTGTTTTAATGCTCTACGATTGATTTCTTATAATTGCCTAGAATGCTTCAGGCGTTTAGAAGACTGCCTAGATCTTCTAAATGCCTACGACACACACACACACACATATATATGTGAAGATGCACGAAATGTCGATACAATATCGAGGGAAACTATATCTTGGAAGTTGGTATACCATTGTCATTTTACTTTTAGTTTCGGTCATCTAACACAGGTCAAGGCGAAAGGAGATGTACTACCCATTGAATTGTTGGGCGTGAAATATTCGCGCCTTCTTATCATTTTGCATATCGTGAACTACCATGTGCGCTTTGAGATAGTGGCGAAAAGGTTGAAGAATGTAAGCAGGAGTGCAAAGAAAGATTAGACCATAAGTGTTGGAAGAACGATTCACGATCTCAGTACCGCGAATCGTGAAATATCGGTCATTGTTAGCCGACTGCCGATAGGAACTGAAAGATATCACTCGAGCGAATCATGGCTTTGGATACTCAGAATCCTAAGCGCTGTGCAGAAAATAACCAAACGATATTTCTGTACTTTAAAAATGCTCATAAATCATTCATAGCCGAAACATTACACACTTTTTTTTTGTGAAAAAGCAATCGACGATTCCGAACATTCTTCCGGTTGTATCCGAAGCCACGTGCCTTCTCTAGAACGTGCTCAGCTTTCATCAGGATCTTTCAGAATTACATATTTTATACCCGTGCAGAAATTGTTCTATTTTGGGCCATTTAAAAATTGCCCACACCAGACAAGTCCCACACCAGTTTTTCTATTTTCAAAAAAATAATTTAAATTATGATCGGGCACAAACGGGACATTAAAATCATTAAAATCAGTCTTTTTCATTATAAACACACTCTTATTGAATTCATTAGAGATTCTCTGTTACGCCACGCATCTGTCATTGTCGAGCTCGTCGAACCTTTGGTCAACCTAACATAGTTTGAATGGTTGCTACTGTCATGTGTATCGATGATATCAATATTTTCATTAAATACTTCTTCATAAATATTTTTTGCGCTAATACATAATAGATAAAGAAGAAAATATTTAAAAAAAGTAATTTTTGTTTATTATTATTATAATTTAAAAAATTAGGGCATACCTCAGAAAAACTATACAGGCCCTGATAAGTTTTCCCTAAGTAGAGCAATGACCTACGAAATATTTCATGCCGTGTATGGCCCTTGCCTAGATGACCCTTGCCTAGCTTACGCGACCGGGGCCACTCCAAAAGTAGGGAAAACTGGGCAGAGCCTTACCCGGCCCACATTTAGATTACTGCACGGGACAGGCTGGCCGCAAAACCTCATTTTCGAAATTTCTTGACTTTCCTCAACTAATTTTTCATTTCCCCTGACCATAATTATTTGAAGGTCCCTCGAATTCAAGCTGAGTTAGACGGGAATTTTTATTCACAGCTGAGAAAAACCATTTTGGTTTAGGCTAAGTAAATCAAAAACCATCATTCCATCGACAAAAAACTATTTCACTACCCTATTCGACAACGTAGCATCAAAACTCAATTAATATTTAAAGACCAAAATTCTAATCTTGTAACATTATTAATGTAGAATCTTTAATAAATGGAAAATTAACGATTCAGGTTAAATTCAAAACAATTCAAACAAATTCGAAAAAAAGTTTCATGTTCCATTGATTTCAGTACAAATAGAGTGAGTTTTGAGAAATTTAAGGAAAATGTAAAGAATTCGATGAAATTCATAAAAATTCATTGTGAAATAAAAGAAGTTCAAATGAATTTAAAAAAAAATTTAATGAATTGAAAACAATAAAAAAATATGAAAACATTCAGTGAATTCAGAAAGTTTGAAATAAATTTAGGATAATTTTTAGGGATTTCAAAAGAATTCGATAATATGCCTAAGAATTCAAGGTAAACTTAAAAGACTTGAGGATAAATTGAACAAAAATTACAAAAAATTCAGAAAAATTCATTGAATTGAGTACAATTAAGTGAATTTAGAAGAGTGAAAGTAAATTCAATAAAATCGAGAAAATGCCAAAAAATTTATGAAAGTTTAACAGAATCCAGGATAAATTATTAAAAACAAAATTTTTACAATTGCATTAAAAATGTTGTAAATCACTTACAATCATTTTATTCCTTGGAAATCCCTTCAAATTTATAAGTCTCTTAAAAATACTTTGGAATCTTTAAAAACACCCTGAAATATTTCAAATACTTTCAAATCCATTACAAATTTTTAAAGCTACTGAAAATCCTTTGGAATCTTTAAAAATATCTCATAACCCTACAGGTCCTAAACTCGCTCCATATCTCTAAAAATTTTACACAATCACATAGAAATTTGTTTCAATCCCTTAAAATAATTTAAAATCCTTAGAAACTCCTTCATATTTCTAAATCTCCTATTAGTTCTCTTTTTGATTTTAAATATTTAAAATAATTTCAAATCTTTTGAAATCCAATGAAACTTTTTAGTGATTTTAAAAATTCCATTACATTTTGAAAAATAACCCAAAATCTTTAAAATTCTTTGAAATTGCTTAAAATTATTCCAATCAATTGAAATATCCTTTTAATCTTAAAATATCCTAAAATCTTTCAGATTCTTTAAAATATTTAGGAATACCTTGAAATATTGCAAAGTCTTTAATTTCTATGAAATCGCTCAATTTTTGTGAATAAATTCTTTGAAAAGCATGAAGATCCTGGAAAAAATATTTAAATCCCTTGTGAACTTTTAAAATTCCTTAAATTCATTGAAATATTCAGAAATATTATAAAATTTCTTGGAGTCTTTTAAAATATCCTATAAACATATAGGTCCCATAAAATTGTTTCATATATTCAGATATTCTAGGAAATTCTTTAAAAGCGCATAAAAAATGTTTTGAATCCCTTAATAAAAAATATTTCAATTCCGTGAATATCTTCTGAAATCCCTTGAAATTAAAAAAAACCTAAAATATTGCAAATTCTTTGAAATCACTATAAATTATTGCAATCTTTTTAAAATATCCTTATATATAAAGAGAAAGGGGGAGAAAGGGGATGTTTTTCAAAAATAGGAGGAAAAAGGGACCTTGAAGAAAGGTGAAACGCAGGGGAATAGGAGAGAGACTGTGAACCCTGTTGCAGATTACACCCCTTTTTGTAACGAAAATAGATGACCTTGTCCCATAAGTCACATGTTGGCACAAAACACTGACACGGAAGTCAAAATCTGTCAAAATAGCGGGCGCAAAGTGTTGCGGAAGTACTTTGTCATCATCAACGGGAAGACTTTCCCCAAGGGACTTGTTCGCCAACAGTGAAATTCTGAAAGCAGGCCGATCGATATAAATTACTTTTCCCAGCTCAATGGAACGTGATGGATGTTCAAATACTTTCCACGCAACACGCGCACCCGACGACAACATCCCGCGGGTGGACAAAAGCGACAGCGACGATCGAAAGAGACGTGAGTCGACTCAAAAGCTGTTTACGAACCGATCGAATCGATCCCTTCCGGTTCCCTTTTATATCGACCGCCGTTGGCGCAAGCCACAAGTACTCAAGAATGTACCGAAAATTTTTGTTCATTCGCACCTGCCGCCGGACATTGCTTGGTGCCAGGTGCCCTGACTTTTGCAGATCGAAGTCTTGAGGGTAAACAAAAAAAAAATAACTTTCGAGTGGCATGTTCACTGCACACGCAGAAATGACACTCCTTTTTCCATTGGTCTCTTTCATTTCCTTTTATGTAAAGTAAAACTGTCGGATACTTCTTCGATTTTTTCTTTTCTTCACAATTCAAATAAAGATGATTCTGATCGATTAAGTAACTAGTTTCTTTTAACTAGCTTTCGTAGCCCCGGGTAGAAATTCTTATAGTTTCGGTCTGGTGTCCGTTAGTCCGTCCATTATTCCATCGTACTTTTTTTCAATGAGGGGAAGTAGGGGAAGTTATATGGAAATGAAGTAAAGGGAAGTGAGGGGGAGTAGGAAAGTGTAAGTAGGGCAAGGATGGTGAAATGAGGGGAGGGGAAGAAGGGAATGTGAGGAGATATTAGGGTAGGGAAGAAGGGAATGTGAGGAGATATTAGGGTAGAAGAAGTAGTAGATGATATAGGAAATGAGTGGTGGGGAATTAGGTACAATAAGGGGTTGGGAAGTAGGGAAAATTAGGTGCTGGGGGAAAGTGACGGGAAATGTTGGGAGGGGGAGTTGGGGACATTAGGGGAGAGAGAGTGAGTGAAAATAAGAGTAGGCGTATAGGAGCAATGAGGGGCGGAGAAGTAGGATACTTGATGGGAGTGAACTTAGGGAACTGATGGGAAATGAGAGGTTGGTGAAAGTGAAAGAAAATTAAGAGAGGAAAAGTAGAGAATATGATGTGTGCAAGTAAAGTTGGGGAAGGGAGGGGAAGCGAATTTTGAAGTATGGGTGAGGAAAGTAGGGGGAGTAGAGGAGGGAAAGTATAAATGTGGGAGGTTCGATCGACTTGATTAACATCTTAATAGGCTACGAAATTTTTTTTTTCGTAAGCGCACGGAGCCTTCATTGACTAATTGTTCCACCTTTGCTTTCGAAATGTAGTTCAGAAGTCTTTTTACGACAAACAAGACATTTTATTGCTTTTAAAAGTATCTTTTTATTTTCATTATTCAAATTGTGGCGGCAAGTTTTCGAAGGATACAAAAAAATTCCAAAGGTAAAAAATTGTTTTTAGTTTTGATTAAAAATTAACTGTTTAAACTGAAAATTTAACTATTCCAGTTGAATATTCATCATTTCATTCAAAACTGCCTCTCCTTGTTTGAAAATTCATCTATTTTTGTTAAAAATGGCATCAATTGGTTCAAAAATTTTTCTCTCATTACTGAAGAATCTTTTTTGCTTGCAAATTCGTCTTTTTGGTTTGGAAATTCATCTATTTTGGTAGAAATTTTATCTTTGTTGGTTCAAAATGCTAATATTTCGTTCAAAATTTGTCTAGTTTGATTAAGCATTTAACCGTATTTGTAGAAAATCCGTCCTGTTTGTTTGAATTCAACTTTTTTTTATTTGAAATATGAATATTTTTTGGTTGGAAAATCATCCAATCTATTTTTCATTAAGAATTCATTTATTTTTGGTTAAAACTGAACTTGACTGAAAATTAAATGTTCCAACTAAAAATGTAACTATTCCATTTTTTGTTTGAAATTGATATGCGTTAGTTCAATGCTCAACTATTTGTTCAAAAAATTGATTTTTCAAATAAAAATCTATGTATTATCTTGAAAATTCATCTTTGTTGGTAGAAAATTAATCTTTTTGGTTGAAAATCAAACTACAAGGTTAAAAGTTGAAATCTTCTCAATAATTAATTTTTTGTTTGAAAATTCATCATTCTCGTCGAAAATTCATTTCTTTAGTTGAAAATGTATCTATTTTGTTAAAAATGAGTTTTTTTTTTGCTTTAACATTATTTTTGTAATTAAAAATGTAACTATTTCATTTTTTGTTGAAAATGAACCCTTTTTGGTTGAAAATACAACTATTTTTATGAAAATTTGCCCTTTTTGAATAAATTCACTTATTTTTTATTGAAAATTAAAATATTTTTCGGTTGATATATCAACTATCACATTTTTTTTTAGAATTAGTTTGTTTAATTCATCTATTTGGTTGAAAGTTCAACTCCTCTGTTAAAATTTTTCTTTTCCTTAAAGATTTATATTTCATCTTTTTTAGATGTGAATACAACTATTTGATTAAAAACTAATATATTTTGTTGAAAATTATTATTTTTTTGTTGCGAAATAATTTGTTTAACGAAAACTTAACTATTGTAGTTGAAGATTCATAATTTTAGTTGAAAATTGATCTTTTTTTTGTTGAAAATTCAACTACCTTGTTGAAAACTCTTTTTTCCAATTAATTAATTGACTGAACATGTAAATATAACATTTTTGTTTAATAATTTATATTTTTTAGTTGAAAATTCATAGTCTTCTAAAACATTTTTATAGAGATTTATAGCTCAATTTAGGAAAATTGTAATTTTTTCCCATCTTGCAATTCGAAATTTTCTAAAATATTGCTTGTTTTAAAAATATGATGCCGGTCATGATATGACTCACCTTTTAGTTTCAAGTATAACAACAGCCACTCAACCGACATAAAGGAAGTCGTATAAAAATTAAGTTTTGATCCACAAAAGTGGAACGATATTTCCTTTTTTTTTCTCAATTGACTAAGAAAAAGTTACATTATGAATCGGTAACGATAACGGAAACTAGTTTATTTCTTGGTGATATAACGGTCACAATAACTTGTTCCCTTTGAAAAGTAACTTACCTATCACTGTTTGCAAGTAAAAACTGTTTATGATATTTGGAACTATAATGGATTATTTTTATGTTTCAAAATCGTGCAGAAACTAATCTTTGATGACATTTTCTGCTTGCTTCACGATTATGACTATCTTACAATCAAGAAATTCTTCTTGTACTTTTGTAGAAGTGGAAGAGTGAACAGTGATGGGAGAGTAGTGTCTGAACTTTATCTGGAGAAAAGGAGAAACCTTATATATGTGGTCATGATTTTTTCCATGGAAACTTTCCATTTTAACGTGATGCATCCGTCAGCCAGACGGCGACATTTTCGAGTGCAGATGCGAGAACTGTTGCACTTGCTCTGGTGCGCCAGCACTAAAAGCATATATGTATAGTCTGAAAGTCAGAATGAACAAACGGTATGACAAAGTGCATACCATCACGTAGAAACCGACAGACTTCTTTACCTTCAACTTGTTGGGTATTACCAGCACCCATCGCGACTCAGACGCAGACGATGTAGTCGAAACCGACAAGACTAAAATAAAATTACTTGTTGCCTTCTTAAGCAAGGTTAACTACTAATTAAATACTCCTAATTCATTTAACATTTGCCAAATTTTAGCTTATTTCCCGAAAATTATTAGAAAAATTAAAAATTATGACATTGCCAGCAGCAATTGCGACTCAGACGCAGATGATGTACTCGAAAATTACAGGACTAATATAAAATTACTTGTGGACTCCTCAAACAAGGTTAAATATTAATTTAACACTCTAAATTCATTTGATGTCAGTCAAACTTTAGCACATAAAAAAAAATATTGGAAGAAGTAAAAATTATGAAATTATCAGCATCAATCGCGTCTCAGACGTTGACTATGTACACGAAACTCTTTTTAGTTGCCTATGGAATTAAATAAACTTAAAGCTTTAATGAAAATAGATTTTGAAAGTATAACGTGTTAATAACAAGTAATTTTCACAAACGTATACTTTTGTAAAGTTTTTCAGAATGAGAATTCATATGGTGGTTAAAAAATGTATTATTTGGTTGAAAACGCTTTTTTTGTGGCTAATTCTGAACCAATTTATTTAGATTATGACATGTTTCAAGTAGGAAAAAAAAAACAACGCAAAAAATGTATACGTTTCCAAAATTACTAATATTTAAAACATTCTTTATATCATAATTTGAATAAAAAGATTTCTTTCAAGAAATTGAGGTGAAAAATATTTGGACTCAAATAAAAGTACTATTAAAATATTCATAAGCAAACCCTGCAGATTGGAACGAATCATGATTTTGATGTCTCTATATATTATCTTGTTGAAAATGTAACAATTTTGTTATAAGCTTATTCTCTTTATCGGAAATTAAAAAATTTTGTTGAAAATTCATCTTATTGGGTTTGAAAATTAAGTTTTTTGTTGACAATTTATATTTTCGGTTTAAAAGCTCAACTATTTTCTAGAAAATTGGTCATTTTGGCATAAAAACTCATCATTTTCGATAAAATTTTTTTTCTTCATTGACTGAAAAAGCTTTCTTGGTTGAAAATTCAACTTCTTTGTTGAAATTCGACTTTTGGGTTGAAAAATTAATCTGCTATCGTCTAAATGTTATCTCTTTTGACTAAAAATTCAACTGCTTTGTTAAGAGTGAATCTTTTTTTATTAAGGATGCAACTATTTTGTTGAAATCCTTTTTTTTTAGTTAATTAAACTTTTTTTGTTGCTAGGAAAAATATTTTCCGTTGAAATATCAACTATTAGATTTTTTGTTGAAAATTTAGCTAGATTGTTAAAAATTTATTTTTTTTGGTTGATGATTTATTATTTTAGTTTAAAAATCTTCTTTTTTGGTTGGAAATTGATTGTTTCAACTAAAAATTTACTTACTCCATGCTTGGTTAAGAATTTAACCCTTCTGTTGAAAATCCATGTATTTTGTTGCATTTTTTGCTGAAAATTTGATCTGTTTTATTTGACATTCATTTATTTGGTTAAAAACTCGCCAGTTTTGGTGGAAATCAACTTATTTGTTAAAAATTTATATTTTCGGGTAGGAAATTCGACTTTTTTTTGTAGATAATTTGTCTTTTTGGATAGAAAATTCAATGCGTTGGAAGAAATTTCTTTTCTTCATTGACTGAAAATACTTTCCTAATTGAAAATTCTTCTTTTTGGTTTGTAATTTAACCTGTTTTGCTGGAAGATTCAACTTTTCTGATTAAAACTTATACTGTTTTCCGGCGGAGATGTCAACTAGTATACTTCTTGTTGAGAAGACATTCTCATGTTGATGATTCATCTCCGTAGTTAAATATTTGACTATTTTATTGAAACTTCATATATTTTATTAATTTTTTTTTTTGTAGAAAATTAATCTTCTTGGTTGAAAATTCATCTCTTTGGTTGAAAATTCGTTTCGGAAATAAATTGAAAAACTTCGCGACACTGGGATTCGAACCTGCGACGGCGCAATCGGATTACGTCCTCGAAATGCCAATATAATTTTTTGTTTTTCCCAGCGTGGAATATTTGGAAAATAAACAAAAATACTATAAAGACCGATATCCTTATATTTATTCACTGGGTTGAAATGCGTTTTGAAAGGTGTTCGACGAGATCAAAGTCCGTCGAAGGTCACGAACATGACCCCTCCAGAAGAATTCGTCATTGAAATGTGAAAGGTCGCTATCTCGCAGACCCCTTTATCGAATGAAGCAAGTGACCTTTCCAAATCGCTTTAGGTCCTTCTATTCTCCACGAATCAACTTCGAGAAAAATGTAATTTTTGAAGAAATTATAAAAAATGGCAAATGCGCATAAGATCTCTAATAATGTGATGAAAAACTTTATTATTATTATTGGTGTCAGAGTGAATGCAGTTTAGAAGTTGGTATAAACTTTATCTAGTACGATGGCTTACATCCGAGAATCAGGAATAATTCAAAGTATTAAAATATCTGACTTCACAGCCTAAAATACTCTCAGAAGAGGAAAAATAGGATGATTTTTCATAAAAATAAGGAAATAAATTCTTTAAAACAAAACAAAACGCTTTAAATTTCTAATATTTCAAGTCGAAATATGTTACATTTTCAATAAAATAGTTGAACTTTCAATCAAAGAAAAATTTCTACCAAAAAAGATGAATTTTCAAACCAAAAAGATGAATTTTCAACAAAAAATAAATCAATTTTTAAGGAAAAGTCGTTTTTCAACCAAAAAATAAGACTTTTTTACCATAGCAGATAAATGTTCATTCTAACGGGAGGAATTTTTAACAAAAAACTTCATTTTTTCAACAACATTTTTTTCAACATAATAATTAAATTTTCTACGAAATAGTTGAACTTTTCAACGAAACAAATGAGTTTTTTATCTACATAGAAGCATTTTTAACCAAATTGTCAAATTCCCAAACAATAAAGATTAAATTAAAATGAAAAAGGGTTGGGGTTTTAAGAAAGAGATGCATTTTTGACGAAAAAAATTACTTTGACAAAATAGTTAAATTTTTAACAAAATAATCAAACTTTTAACAAAACCGTGGAAGGTTTAATTATTTTGGTATGAATGAAAGCATTTCAAGCGTTTTATAATGAATTCAATATGGTACCTATGATTAACTTTATTTGAAAGAATTAATTCCCCAATTATTCCTCTATCTTCTGAAAAGATTCTAATATCGAGGTGAAACAGTGAATGATTTCATCAGCTCAAATAAAAGTTAGGTTATTCGTTAGTTGTAAATTTTGCATTCCCATCCTATAATGCAAAGGTATTAGATTTGTGTAAAATTTGACCCCCCTCCCCTCCCCCCGTTTTTGTCAAATGTGCACGTGTTGAGACCCCCTAAATCCTGAAAACAGGTTTTTGTGAATGTGTCCCTCTGTCTGTCTGTAGATTTTTTGTTTGTTAGCATGATAACTTTCGGAAACATTAACAGATTGGATTGGCTTTTGGTATACTCTCTTAGTGTCTTAGCATTTTGGATAAAAATTCAAAAAGTGAGCACATTTTGAAAATATTCAAGACCACTTCTTTTCAGGATTTGAAAATTCTATGTACGGTTATTAGCAGTAATTAAAAAAGACGAACAATTTATCCCAATGACATTTTCTGATAAAAAAATTACCGGAGTTATGGCATTTTAAAAATTCCAAAAAACAAACGAAAAAATAATAAAAAATTGAAAATTCCATTTTGCGGGCAAACTATGCAAGGTATGAAAAAATATGAAGAAACAAAAATTGTGCATATGAACAAGATCTACAAATTTGTTACTGATCACTTTTTGATAGGATGCGTAGTTTTTGTTTCAAATTCAGAAAATAAAATTCAAAAAATAAAAGAATTAAATTTTTGGACAAACGACACAAGCTATGAAAAAAATGAATACACAAAAGTTGCTCACACAAAGAGGAAATATAAAAGTTTGTCCTAAATAATTTTTTCAAAGAAGCGTAGTTTTTGTTTTAATAGTAAAAGATAGCATTAAAAACAAGACGATGCAAATACGTTTGTTTCAATACCAATGCATATTATGAATATTAACAATATAAATTTATTGTAATGATACATTTTTTAAGGTAGTTGAGGATCAAATTCAATGCAAATTAAGAAACAAATATTAAAATTATCATGTTAAATTAAATTTGTACTTTATTTTGCAATATCTGAATTATCAATTCCAGGCTGAGGTACAGAAATAAATATAATATACATTTTATATAATAGTGTTGAACCTAATGTAAGAAATTTCGCATTTTAGACAAATTCGAGTGTGCAGCGCGAGGCAAATACATTATAGAGCGCGAAGCGCGAGAACCAACAGTCGCGTGCCCTAGGTACGCTCAAACTTGCAGCGGGCAGATTTTTTCTTTTAATATTCTCAGCCGTAGCTCTGTTAATATTGTCACGCAAATAATAATCCTCGACCGGAAATTTGTGCCCCTAAAAATATTATAGCAGTAAATATTCTTTCATTCACGGTCTATGACGTCATACTAGCAATTCCCACCGGTCATATTTCTTAGTCCATTGAAAATTCCGCCGGTGCAATCGCATTGCCGTTGGCGATTCGCAACTTTGAAGCCCCCTCTTTGAATAAATGTAGTTTCTCTTCCTTTTTTCACCCTCCACGAAATCTGCAATCCCATCTCCGTCTTCCTCCTTTGCTAACTATAGAAGGAATCCCACCTCAGTAGCCCTACACTCGTTTCTCGACGGCGTGTACAATCGTAGTGTCGTTAAATAATAAATAAGTAAATGGCAATGAAATCCGTAAAAGGGGAGACCTGTCCTGTCGCGCGACACGTAAAGCATGCTTGATTAGCATTAAATTTGAAATAACGCCTTTGGTCGCGCTACTCGAAATAATCATGCTATATAGAGCCGCGTACTGCCTGCGTTTACACGGCATGGACACATTTAATTGTTTCATTCGCATGAGCATTGTGCGCCTTATATACTGAGTGAGCGTGAAAGAGGCTTAAAATCAGCTATTAAGAACGGGTAACAAACATTATTTGCAAATATTCTCATATGACGCGAATTAATTTTTTTGGTATTCGTGTATCTTGTACAAAATTTTTGCAAAATTACAGGAATTAGGTGCGATTCTTCATAATCGATATTGCAAGAATGATGTACAGTACCGCGATACTTTCATGTTAGGTGGAAATGATCTTACTGTTTAATATTATGCAGAGTTGCTAGAAACAACCTTATTTCGAAATTTCCTGACATTCCCTAACATTTAACCAATTTTTAAATTTTCCTCATTGTTATAATTTTTTATTTCTGGTATTAAAATAACCTTACATCTAGGAGATCAATAATTTGTATGCAAAATATATGTTTGTTTCTAAACTTATTTTAAAGAGATTCATTTTCACCCAAGAAGATTCATTTTGTAACAAAAAGACGAATTTGAATAAAATACATGAATTTGCACGCAAATGGTTGAGTTTTGAACTCGGAAAGAGTAATTTTGAACCATAAATGAATAAATTACATTTTCAGTTGAAACAAATTGAAAAAAGGAATATTCAACAAAATAGTTACGTTTTCAACCAAAGAAATGAATCTTCAACTCACAATATTAATTCTCAACGAAAAGTATAATAGTTTATATTTCCATCAAACAATATTTTAATTTTCAATCGAGAACAGTTTAATTTAACCAAAAAACACGAATGTTCAACAAACAAGTAGATTCTTCAACCGAAACGGATTAATTCTCAAACCAAAGGCAGAAATTTTCAACAAAATGGATGAATTCATGAAAGATTTGTCAGTCAATAAAGAATAAAAATTTCATAGTAAATATTGAAGTTTCAAGTCAAAAAGACTAATTTTCTACAAAGCAGTTGAATTTTCAACCTGCAAGTAAGAAGTTTCACAGAAAAGTTAATTTCCAACCAAACTGTGAAATTTTTAACCATAAAAGACCTTTCAGTCAATAGAGAATAAAAATTCTATCAAAAATATTGAATTTTCGAGTCAAAAAGACAAAATTTTCTGCAAAGCTGCTGAATTTTCAACCTGAAAAAATAAGGTTATACAAGAAATTTATATTCCGAAAAAATTGTTGAATTCTGAACTTAAAAAAACGATTTTTCTACAAAATAGTTTAATTTTCAACTAAAGAAATATATTTCTAACTAAAGTGATGAATCTTTAAATAAAAAATAAATTTACAAGCAAAACGTTGAATATTCAACCAAAAAGTTGATTTTTCTACCCCAAAAGACAAATTTTCAACAAAATTTGTGAACTTTCAACCAGAAAACATAAATTATTAATTAAAAATAGAATAGTTACATTTTCAGTTAAGAAAGAATTTCTACCAGGAGAATAAAGTTTCAACTAATAAGATTACTTTTTTTATGACAAAAGATAATTTTTTAACAAACTACATGAATTTTCAACAAAATAAAATTCAATTTTCACTTAAAAAGATTAAAGTTCTACAAGGAAATACAATTTTTCAACTAAAAAGTTGATATTTTATACAAAAATGATTTTAATTGTAAACCTACAACTGAATTGAACCATGAAACTTCGAATGGAAAAAAATAGATAAAAATTTCAATTCTTACGACTCTTCTAGGCTTTATTGCATAAGAAGAATTTTTTATTTATGAATTGAAATTTTTTTTTCGATTAAAAACTTCATTATTTATTTCCCGGGCGTAAAAAAACTTGGAGCACATCTATCCAGATATTTGATTCAACCAAAAAAGACGAATTTCTAATAATATGTTTGAATCCTTAACCAATAAAAATGAATTTTATACGACAACAGATGAATTTATAAACCAGAAAGATGAATTTTCACCAAAATAATAACCTTCTTACTAAATTGTTAAATTTTCAACAACATTTTCTTCTCTAAATCTAAATTTATTAGATGAATGTCTTAATTCCGTTCTGGACCAATTATTACTACAACTCGGACTCTTCTTACGTATTCCTTCTCAAGTCAGAGAATTTGGCGGTTTTGGACCACGGTAGCATTATTTCTATGTTGTGAAAGGGTGATAAGTTTTGGGAGCGACGTCATTTCAAAAGGCATAAATTTGGTGAAGGGTCATTCTCGTTAAGCGAAGCCCGTGGTGGATGCACGCAACCGAAGCAACCATCGCGTAAACCCGAGCTTTTCATTGGCCGGACGAGCTTCGGATTATGGAAATTGTCGAGCTCCCGGATACCCTTCCAACGCCTAACCCAACTCTTTATTATTGTAATGCCTGAAGTTACGGCCGTTCTCTCGCCCAGTTCTGATATAAGACTTAATTTACAAAAAAAAAAAGAAAAAAAATGACACGAAGTAGGAATGCATTGGCCCCGGCTTCCTATGTATACGTTATCGACGAGGTGCACAGCCAATTCTCGCTCCTCTTGTTTCGTTGCTCTCTCTCTCTCTCCATTTACTGTTGTCTCGTCTTTTTCGATAATAATTGAGTGGCGACATCGACCGCAAAGAATTATTTACAGCAGATTACTGTCAGTTATGCTGGAATCTTCTTAGCTAAAGTGGATGCAGGGGACACTTTGTTTAAAATGTAAAACAACTCAAAAAAACTTGGCATTCAATCGTTAATTCAAGAAAAAATGTGTAAGACTTAGGGGCCGTTCATAAACTATGTAACCAACTTCAGGGGGAAGGGGGTCGCACCCTCGCAGGGTTAGCAACAGGAGTAGAAGGGAGATGAGGGGTCAGTCCCCTTTTTCTCGTTTTTTTTTCCTACTCTAAATCTGAATCAGTGAAAAGTGACTAATTGTCAGTTCAAATAGCTAAAATCCGGTCACTGATAACCAGTGAAAAGTTACTTATTCATTCAGTGAAAGTTTTACTTTTGAGAGTTGGCAGCACTGCACCACGTCAATTTAGCAGTCGTAATAAAATAAGATTTTAGTAGATTCAATGAAATAATCATAGTAAAAACTTAAAACCCATAAATGTGATCAAATATTAAAAAATGTGAAAAGATTTGATACTTCTAAATGACAAAAAACCTCACATATTTCTTTACTTTCAAGATTCGACTGTCATGTATACACCCGTCAAGTAAGTACTTTTTATACGAGTTAGAGTATATTTTTCCCGCAGTAAATTCAGCACACTTATAGTCCGAAAATTTACAAATTTATGTCTTAAAAAAATTATTTTTTCTACTGAAGTAAAAGAATAACAACAACGCTTTACTTTAAAACTTAGAGGTTATGTCTCGCATGATTCAATCTGGTCTTACTGAATCGATTAGTGTAAAGTCCGGAATCACTGATTAATCAGTGAAATGTCCAACGACTATTTCAATCAGTGAATTTTTCACTGATTCATATTTAGAGAGTCCACCGCTGAATCTTATTTCTCTTTGCATGTTGTGTTTTGCGCAAAAAATTGTCACAATTATCATTCCTCTGATACTCATTTCCCTGAATTCCTCTGAACGTCTGGATGTCTGATTTTCTGGGATCCAGAGAAATATACAAAAATGGAAAATCAGTTTGATCACAAGCTTATTTTGTTGCATCAGTTTGAACTAATTACGAATCAGAGGTTTGTGAGTAAAAACAATAAACAAAAATTTCTGTAAATTATCATTTTGGGAGAATACCCTTATATAGATTATAGACTGCAAGTGTTAAAAAGTCGGAGCGATTTGTCAAACATGCGGAACATGGAGGGGAATTTTCTCACCTCAATCGGCTCTTCGACATAAGGTCAGTTAACGTATCGTTAACCCTTTAGAAATCGGTCATCTGGAAAATGGTTTCCAATGTATGCATGTACGCGTCCTTCACGCATGAAAGAACAGCGGATACAGGAAGCCGGATAAAAAAATCGCAAATATAATTAGGATGAGTTTTTGGCCGATTAAGTATTTGAAGATTTCAGAGATCAGCAATCTTTATTAAATAAAAGTAAAATCAAGCAGAAATAGAACAGGAATATGAATATAGAAAAAAGTGTGAGTTCTGGAATTGAATTATGTATTCCATTCTATTTTTGTTTTTATTTTCATTGACTTCAAGAATGAAATTTATCCTCAGAGAAAAAATTTTTTGTTTTAAGAAAGAGGGTCTTGTTTTAATACAAAAGAGTCTTGTTTTAAAACAAAACTCAAGCTTATTTTAAGTTGCCACAAAATTAGAGGAATATCAAGCTGTAACAAAAATAATAATTTTTTAATTTTCTGTTCTTTATATAATTGTATATAAGATTTTCTAAATTCTACTGTTTTTACGTTCTCATCATAATGAGAAGGTATTGATTTTATGTGAAAAATGACTTTCGTGGATTCCATGAAATGTCGACGTTTTGAGGCCCCCTCAGCCAGAAAAAATAGTTTATACGTCGGTGTCTGTCTGTCTGTCGTCGTCTGTATACTGGATAAGTTTTGAAAGACTAATCGGATTGAATTGTGCTTTGGCACGCAGTTTCAGGGACCAAAAAGAAAGATCGGGTACGTTAACCACCTGTTTTGGATAGACATTCAAAAAGTTGGAGCATTTTCACAATTTTTTAGACCATTTTTTTCAAAACTCAGAAATTCCATGGACGGCTATCCGTAGTACTCAAAAATTCGAACAGTTTATCCCTACGACTTTTTCGATAAAAAGAACAATTTCAGAGTTATAGCATTTTCAAAATCCTGCAAAATATATAATTAACATTTTAAGGGAAGCAAAGCACATAACCAAGACGAGAATGCAGAAAAACCTAATCGAAAAAGAAACAGTTTAATTGTTAACCGAAAAAATTACATTTCTTTACGAGAAGAAATAAATTTTCAAAGCAGATGGAACACTTTCGAACTTTTGAATTGTCAATTCGAACGGATGATTTTTTTTCATGTGAAAGTTACTTCTGAACCCAATACTTTTTGTCTTTTCACCAAAATAATTAATTTTTTACAAAAAAAATTCTCTTCTCCACCAAATAGTTGAATCTCCAACTCAAGCAAGATCAATTGTGAAAAAAAATTGTTCGATGTCGAAGCAAACTGACATTTTAACGCAATTGTAGAATTCGCAAGGAAATAATTAGAGTAAACAAAAAAAATGGAATCAAAATTTGTTTTGGTTGAAATTTTTTTTTTTTTCAATTTGAAAACAAGAAATTTTTGGACAAAAAGAGACCAATTGTAAAACGAAATTAGAAGCCAGACAGAAAAAAAGCCCCCTAAATTTTTGTAGTTTCAAAGAAAAAAGACGCATTTTCCACAAACCAGTTGCACCGTCAAATTAACAATATGATTTTTCGACGAAAGAATTACTTTTCAACCAAGTAGTTGAACTTTCTACCAATCCAGTGGAAAATTTTAAAAGAATACATGATTTTTCAACCAGGTAATAACATTTTGAACTAAAACAGATGAATTCTCAGAGAAAAATGTAATACTTTATATTACTTAACTAGAAAATATTTTCATTTGAAATCAATTACAGTTGAAGTCAAGTAAGTAAGTAGTACAATTTTCAACCAGAAAAGAGAAATGTAACAAAAAATCTGAATCCTCAGTAAAAGTGAGATTAATTTTCGACAAAAGTGCTTGCATTTTCAACCAAAATAAATGTGACATTTTTACCAGAAGAGTTACATTTTGAAACGAACAAACCGAATTTTTAACCAAGAATGGAAAAAAATTTCGACTAAATTGTTGAATTTTCAAGGGAAGAAGACTAATTTTCATCAAAGCAGTTGCATGGTCAAACTAACAATATCATTTTTCAACAAAAGAAATACTTTTTTGTCCGACCCCCCTTGAAAACGCGACATTGCATGCACGTGAAGCAGGCGAAATGTGGCCGCTTCCAGCCCGCTACATGAAACTTTACGCCGGCTACATAAAACTTTACGCCCGCTACACATACACTGCACCTTGAAAGTGAGAACATGGAGGAATTGATCTTTATATTTACAAAATTTTTATTGCTATACCCGACAGTCTCCCTTCTGCAAAGTACGCTGTTTCTTCATTTCACCTGTAATCTAAAATTGTCAAGTACATAAAAAATCCTCTATCTGCTTCACATGCTTGTTTTCAAGGAGGGGGACAAAAAGTATGGTGTGTATCAAGGGCGTAAAGCTATTTTGTCTCGTGTGACTGCAGCCCTCGCTTCGCTCGGGCAGCAAATTCAAACTCGTCAAAATAGCCTTCTTTACGCCCTCGATACACAATATACTATTATATCCATACCCAAAGGTGAGGAAGGAAAAAAAATGGTACAAAATTATTCGGCGTGACATGTGCCCTACAACTTCTTTAACGTGAACAGTATTTTGAAACATAAACATAAAACTGTAAATAAATATTGTTAAATGAGCATTTTTTACCAGAAATAATTTTTTCTGAAGCCCGCCTTCAATTCTCTTCAAAAATTAGTTATAATAACAATAAGAATACTTTCCTCGATTTTAAAAACAAGTATTAACGATACTCTTTTTTCATCTTGAGATAAAAAGTGTACATCCTTAAAGAGCTATACATTCAATATCACGAACTTATTATAAAGTTGCGAATAATATGCCATTTTTGAAGCATTAGTTTTTAATATTCTAAGCTTAAATAAAAAAGTCTTCGACTTCACGTTTGACGATGTACATTGTACACAAGTTATCTCAAGTTGAAAAATGAGTATTGTTAAATACGATTTTTAAAATCAAGAAAAATATTTCCATTGTTAATTGTAACTAATTTTGAGAATGCTAAAGGCGAACTTTAGAATAAAATATTTCAGATAAAAATTGTCCGTATAACAATAGTTATTCATAGTTTTATGTTTTTGCTTTCCCTGCAGGTACAATTCGCTATTCTTATTTAAACCTAATGTCACAGGGCTCACTTTATTCTTTGAATATTTCTCTAAAAATTTCTTTTTCATGTTTATTTCTTAAAAAAGGTTTCAAGAAAAATATTGTTAATAAAATTAGAAATTGCATAATTCTTGAAGCACGCCTTCAATTCTCTTTCGAACTTAGTGACAATAACAATAGGAATATTTTCCTGGATTTTAAACATAATTTTTAACGATGCTCTTTTTCCATCTTCAGATGACAAGTGTAGGATTTTCGTTATGATCGAACGAACATCGTTCGTCACCGGAACACGGTCTACAGATTTTTTTCTTTAGAGTCAGTTAGCGTTTAAGCTTCTGCGATTGCCTGAGCTGCCTTCTCGCTTTTAGCATCCTCCGGATAACTGCTGTACCTTTGGAATAGAACTGAAGGGCCTATGACAAAGCCACCGAACGCGTTCTCGGGTTGCGGGTAGAGGGACCCTGTGCCAAGGGTTTCAGCTGAATATGGTTACAATAATTAATAAGCAGTCGCGGACAATTGTCCAGGGACGGTCCCAAAGGAATAACCCCTAAGCGGAGGCGTAGCAACTGTGCCGAAAGCTGAATGGCACCAGGGTGAGGTGTCTTAAACGGTGACTCTGGGATACCGCGCGACCTCTCAGAGTATGCAGCCTTATTCTTGCATGCGGGGCTCTACAAGGATGGACCAACCCTTTCCCTAGCTGCTCGTGGGAACAACAATGGCACCACCAAAACACCAAAAAGTTGTAGATGCGGTTCAAAACGGTCGATCGCGCAAAGCGCCCGAAAATGCGTCGGCAAACAATGCCGATCATCCTAGAGTTCGGGGTGCTGAAAATAATTTGGATGAAAACACGACGACGAACCAGCGAAACGCTCACATTGAGTGGACGAATCAACTCATGGATGACTTGCTAGACTGCTGTTGTGCCAGCATTATCCCTGTTCACCAAGGCTTTATGGCACGTTTGCATACTCTGTGGTGCCAAAAACATCCTGAGCTTCAGCACCTTTCGATTCAATCCTTGCGAAATCAACGTGCCCACCTCTCGAAAAATGGATATTTCGCCCTTCCCCAACCGCTGCTAGATCAAGCTGCAGCCGAAGATGAAGAAGCTACATCAATACCAACCGCGGAAAGCAGGCACCTTCTGAGAGATGATCACGATTTCAGAACAAGCAGGAACATGAACATGCAAGTTTCTGCAAAGCCCCAAGATCTGGCTGAAATGGATGCCTCCCTACGTGCAGAAATCTCGCAAGAGTCCGACCTCTGGACCATCAATTGCTCAGTTTATGGTGCTGCGAGAGCTTTCGCTCATTCAAATCGAAGACTCAATTCGACGATGGATCAAAGGACCAAAAGACGCTTGCATCAACTGAACAAAAAGATTGGATGAGCAAGACAGAATGCGTCCTGTGTTCAATGTGTGATTGACTACATAACATCTGGTAGACCATTCACGGGAAGGGTTTGAAAGTTCGGCCAAGAGCTGAGGATCTTGAATCACACACTGAACGAGTCAAAGGTGCTGACAATTAAGCAGCATATTGTTGACAAAATACGGCTGTTATCTGACACAAGGAGGAGAATACAGAAGAGGGAGAGATGGATCAGGGAG
>JAABKJ010006208.1:0-22195 GCA_011634705.1 Andricus grossulariae | reverse complement strand
TGGCTTGTATAAAGAGTCTTACGAGGTTGGAAAGGCGATTTCAAATTTAAAAAAGAGGTTTGATAAGATAAAAATGAAGATTTTCTATTATAAAAAGAATTTGAGAGTGTGAAAAAGAGAATTTCGTTTTCTAAAAGGAAACTGAGAAGATAAAAAAAGGTAATTTTGAAGTGTAAAAGAAGTCTGCGAGTTTGGAAAGGAGATTTTAGATTGTAAAAGTAGTCTACGGGGCTGGAAAAGGGATTTTGGGCAGTAAAAGAAATGTAAGGGGTTGGAAAAGGGATTTTGGATTGTGAAAGAAGTCCAAGGAGATGGTAAAAATGGGATTTTAGTTTCCAAAGTAATCTGAGAGGTTAGAAAGGAGATTTTGGATTGTAAAACGAGTCCGAGGAAATGGAAAAGAAGATTTTGGTTTGTAAAAGGAATCTGAGAAGATGGAAAAGGGGATTTTGGATTGTAAAAGGAATCTGAAGGGATAGGAAATAGGATTTTAGGTTGTAAAATGTGTCTGAGAGGAAGGAAAAGGAGATTTTGGGTTGTGAAATTATTCTGAGGTGTTGAAAAGGGGATTTTGGTTTGTAAAAGAAATCTGAGGTGTTGTAAAGAAGATTTTGGACTGTAAAAGGAGTCTATTAGGCTAGAAAAGGGGATTTTGTATTGTAAAAGAAGTCTGGGAGTTTGGAAAGGGGATTTTAGATTATAAAAGTACTACAAGGGTTCTGGAAAAGCGATTTTGATTTGTAAAAAAAAGTCTCAAGGCGTTGGAAAAGAGATTTTGAATTGTAAAAGGAATTTGAGGGGATAGCAAATTCAATGTTTAATGAGGGGATAGAAAATAGGATTTTGATTTGTAAATGCAATCTAAGAAGATAGAAAGGGGGATTTTTGATTGTAAAAAAAATCCGGGAGTTTGGAAAGGAGATTTTAGATTATAAAAGTAGTCTGAGCAGTTGGAAAAGGGATTTTTGTTTGTAAGAAAAGTCTTAAGGCGTTGGAAAAGGAGATTTTGAATTGTAAAAGGAGGTTTAATAAGATAAAAATGAAGCTTTTTTATTGTAAAAAGAATTTGAGGGTATGAAAAAGAGAATTTTGTTTTGAAAAAGGAACCTGAAAAGATGGAAACGGTAATTGTAGACAGTAAAAGAACTCTGCGAGTTTGGAAAGGAGATTTTAGATTGTAAAAGTAGTCTAGGACGTTGGAAAGGGGATTTTGGTTTGTAAGAGAATTATAAGGGGTTGGAAAAGGGATTTTGGATTGTGAAAGGAGTCTGAGAAGATGGAAAAAAGGGGATTTTAGTTTGTAAAAGAAGTCTTCAAACGTTGAAAACGGGATTTTAGATTGTAAAAGTAGTCTGAAGTGTTGGACAGGGTATTTTGGATAGTGAAAGAAATGTAAGGGGTTGGAAAAGGGATTTTGGATTGTAAAAGGAGTCTGAGAAGATGGAAAAAAGGGGATTTTAGTTTCCAAAGTAATCCGAAGGGTTAAAAACGATATTTTGAATTGTAAAATAAATTTGAGGGAATGGAAAAGAAGATTTTGGTTTGTAAAAGTAATCTGAGAAGATGGAAAAGGAGATTTTAGATTGTAAAATTAATCTGAGGGGATAAGAAATAGGATTTTAGGTTGTATAAGGTGTCTGAGAGGATAGAAAAGGGGATTTTCGGTTCTGGAAGTATTCTGAGGTGTTCTAAAAGGAGTTAGTGGGGATGTAAAAGGGGATTTTGGGTTGCAAGAGTAGCCTGTTAGGATAGAAAAGGGGATTTTGCATTGTAAAGAGAGTCTGAGGAGATGGAAAAGAGGATTTTTGATTGTAAAGGAAGTCAGGAAGTTTGGAAATGGGATGTTAGATTATAAAAGTAGTCCAATGGACTGGAAAAGGGATTTTTATTTGTGAAAAAAAGTTTCAAGGCGTTGGAAAAGGGATCTTGAATTGTAAAAGGAATCTGAGGGGATATCAAATTCAATGTTTAATGAGGGGATAGAAAATAGGGTTTTGATTTGTAAATGCAATCTGAGAAGATGGAAAGGGGGATTTTGGATTGTGAAAAAAATACGGGAGTTTGGAAAGGGGATTTTAGATTTTAAAAGTAGTCTAAGGAGCTGGAAAAGGGATTTTGAATTATCAAAAGAATCTGAGAGGATAGAAAATTGAATTTTTGATGATAAATTGAGTCTGAGAGGATAGAAAATAGGATTTTGATTTGTAAAAGCAATCTAAGAAGATTGAATATGGGAATTTGGCTTGTATAAAGAGTCTTACGAGGTTGGAAAGGCGATTTCAAATTTAAAAAAGAGGTTTGATAAGATAAAAATGAGGATTTTTTATTATAAAAAGAATTTGAGAGGGTGAAAAAGAGAATTTCGTCTTCTAAAAGGAATCTGAGAAGATAAAAAAAGGTAATTTTCAAGTGTAAAAGAAGTCTGCGAGTTTGGAAAAGAGATGTTAGATTGTAAAAGTAGTCTACGGGGCTGGAAAAGCGATTTTGGGTAATAAAAGAAATGTAAGGAGCTGGAAAAGGGATTTTGGATTGTGAAAGGAGTCTGAGAAGATGGAAAAAAAGGGATTTTAGATTCCAAAGTAATCTGAAAGGTTGGGAAAGAGATATTGGATTGTAAAATGAGTAGGAGAGGATGGAAAAGAGGATTTTCATTTGTAAAAAGAGTCTTCAAAAATTTAGAAGGGGATTTTAGATTGTAAAAGAAGTCTGAAAAGATGGTAAAAAGGGGATTTTAATTTTCAGAGTAATCTGAGAGGTTAGAAAGGAGATTTTTGATTGTAAAACGAGTCTGAGGGAATGGGAGAGAAGATTTTGGTTTGTAAAGGAAATCTGAGAAGATGGAAAAGGGGTTTTTAGATTGTAAAAGGAATCTGAAGGGATAGGAAATAGGATTTTAGGTTGCAAAATGTGTCTGAGAGGAAAGGAAAGGAGATTTTGGGTTGTGAAAGTATTCTGAGGTGTTGGAAGGGGGACTTTGGATTGTAAAAGGAGTTAGTTGGTATGTAAAAGGTGATTTTGGATTGCAAGAGTAGTCTGTTAGGATAGAAAAGGGGATTTTAGATTTTAAAAGGTATCTCCATTATTGTAAAGGGGATTTTTAATTGTAAAGAGAGTCTGAGGGGGTGGAAAAGAGGATTTTTAGATTGTAAAAGGAGTGATGTTTTGCGGGGTCGTGGTCCGTGGATGATAGATAAGGTTTGGGTTGGTTTGGTTTGGTTCGTTTGCAAAAGTGGAATTGTAAAATTAGTTCCGAGATGTGGGTCACCATAAACATACATAGAGTTATATAATTGTTATCTTAATACCTATATCTTTCTACACTTATTTTAAAGAACAAGTATTAGCGTAATGATAATAATTTTTAAGTGGAAAAAATTCAAGGCCTCTTACATTATTAACATTTACAATTTTATTAACACCCCTATAAAAATAATGATAATAATCGCGCGCTATGCACTTGATTATTCTTATTTTATTTTTGTTTCACGCATTTTTCAAATCAAAATATTAAATTAATATGAATAGAAAATGTTTGTATTTCACAGTATCTATCATCCAAATCTAAAATAATAAAAAATATTAATTAAATGTAAACTTAAATTTTTTTATTTAAGAAAAAACCTATTTCCGATGAAAAACGCAATATTTATTTCTAAATCTGTCTTCAGTAATTCTGATTGACAATTACTTTTGTTTTTAGAGATTCTTTAAAAGTAAAACATTACGAATTGGGAATAATCCTAGACACTCTTGATTATTATTTATTATTATTATTCTAGACATATTAGAATATGGGATTTCACGATCTTATTAACCCTCTTTTAGAAATAATAATAATAATCTCGCGCTATATTTTAATTTAAAAAAAATTACCAATGGGCTCTGTCTGTTCACTGATTTAAATAAGTAAATTTTCATTAAACTAGAAAACAAACACGCTCGCAATTATTGTTTTCTTTGCTCACACAATTTTTAAATTCAAATATAATTATGAAGAAGCTCTGTCCGTTCGCTGATTCCAATAAATTAATTAGTTTTAATCAAACCTAAAAACATACACACGCGCGATTATTATCGATTTCCTGTGAAAAACATTGTCATAGCCTAAATTTGTTCCAATAATGTAATTTTTTTTTAAATATAATGATTATTAACAATAAAAAATTTAGATTGGATTGTAAAAGGAGCTGGAAGAGCGGATTTTAAATGGCAAAAATAGGCTGAAGAATTAGAAAGGGGATATTTGATTGTAGAAATAGGCTAAGTAGTAGTTGGAAAGGGGATTTTTGATTGTAGAAGGAGACTGAGAGGTTGAAAATTAGATTTTGGTTTGTAAAAGAAATCTAAAGGGTTGGAAAAAGAAGATGGAAAGAAGGGGATTTTAGTTTCCAAAGTAATCTGTGGGATTAGAAAGGAGATTTTTTATCATAAAAGGAGTGTTATGAGGTTGGAAAGGGGATTTTGGACTGTAAAAGTAGTCTGAGGTTGTTGGAAAGGGGATTTTGGATAGTAAAAGGAATTTGAGGGGATTGAAAATAGAATTTTGGATTGTAAAAGGAGTCTGAGGAGGTGAAAAAAAGGGGATTTTATTCCGAAAGTAATCTGATATGTTAGAAAGGAGATTTTGGATTAAAAAATGAGTCTGAGGGAATGCAAAAGAACATTTTGGTTTCTAAAAGATGTCTTGAGAGGATAGAAAAGGGGATTTTGGGTTATAAAAGTATTCGGAGATTATTCTAAGGAACATGTACTAGAGTAATGATAATTTTCAATTGGAAAAAATTCAAGGTATTTCATAGTATCTATTATCTAAACCTAAAATATTTCTGATCATTGATAAAAACTGATACCTTAACTTCTGATGATTTTTTATTAATAATATCAATTATTGGCGACAAACACTAACATAACAAAAAATGTTCAAATATTGCAAATTATCTTTTAAACACAAATTTTGTTATTAAAAAAAAAACCTATTTCCGATGAAAAACGCAATATTTATGTCTAAATCTGTCTTCATTAATTCTGATCAACAATTCCTTTCCTTTTAGAGATTCTTTAAAAGTAAAAAATTACGAATTGAGAATAATCCAAGACACGCTTGATTATTATTTATTGTTATTATTCTAGACTGTACATTATTAGAATATAGAATTTCACGATCTGATTAACCCGCCTTTAGAAATAATAATAATCTCGTGCTATTTTTTAATTAAAAAATAATTACCAATGGGTTCTGTCTGTTCACTGATTCAAATAAATAAAATTTAATTAAACTAGAAAACAAACAGGTGCGCGATTATCACTAATTTCGAGTGAAAATATTATCAAAGCCTAACCTTGTTCCAATATTGTAAATATTTTTTTTGAACTGTAATGATTATTTATCAACCATAACATTTTTAGATTGGATTGTAAAAGTAATCTAAGGAGTTGGAAAAGCGGACTTTAAATTGCAAAAATAGGTTGAAAGAGGATTTTTGATTGTAGAAGGAAACTGAGAGGTTGGAAAAGATTATTTGGATTATGTAAGGAATCTGAGAAGATGGAAAAGGGGGTTTTGGATTGTAAAAGAAGTCTGGTACTTTGGAAAGGGGATTTTAGATTATAAAAGTAGTCTAAGGGTCTGGAAAAGGGATTTCTGTTTGCAAAAAGAGTCTTAAGGCGTTGGAAAAGGGATTTTGAATTGTAAAAGGAATCTGAGAGGATAGAAAATGGAATTTTTGATTGTAAATTGAGTCTAAGGGGATAGAAAATAGGATTTTGATTTGTAAAAGCAATGTGTGAAGATGGAAAAAGGGATTTTGGATTGTATAAAGGGTATTAAGAGGTTGGAAAGGGGATTTTGAATTGTAAAAGGAGGCTGGATAAGATAAAAATGAGGATTTTCTATTGTAAAAAGAATTTGAGAGGATGGAAAAGAAAATTTTGTTTTGTAAAAGGAATCTGAGAAGATGGAAAAGGTAATTTTGAATTGTAAAAGAATTCTGAGAACTTGGAAAGGGAAGTTTAAATGATAAAAAGAATCTAAGGGATTGAAAAGGGGATTTTGGCTTGTAAAAAAATCCTAAAGGATTCGAAAAGGTATTTTGGATTGTGAAAGGAGTCTGAGGAGATGGTAAAAAGGGGATTTTAGTTTCCAAAGTAATCTGCGGGGCTAGAAAAGAGATTTTGGATTGTAAAAGGAGCCTTGTGAGGTTGGAAAGGGGTTTTTGGACTGTAAAAATAGTCTGCGGTTGTGGGAAAGGGGATTTTGAATAGTAAAAGGAATCTGAGGGGATAGAAAATGGAATTTTGAATTGAAAAAGGAGTCTGAGAAGATGGAAAAAAGGGGATTTTATTTCCAAGGTAATCTGATGGGATAGAAAGGAGATTTTGGATTGTAAAAGGAATCTGAGGGGATGGGAAATAGGATTTTAGGTTGTGAAAGGTGCCTGAGAGGATAAAAAGGGGGATTTTGGGTTATAAAAGCATTTTGAGGCATTGGAAGGGGGATTTTGGATTGTTAAAGGAGTCTGACAAGATGGTAAAAAGGGAGTTTTAGTTTCCAAAGTAAACTAATCCGAGGGGTTAGAAAGGGCTTTTCGGATTTTAAATTAGTCAGAGAGGTTTGAAAAGAAGATTTTTCTTTGTAAAAGGAATCTGAAAAGATAGAAAAGGATACTTTGGATTGTAAAAGAAGCCAGTGGGAATGTAAAAGTTAGGATTGGAAAGGGGATTTTTGATTGTTAAAAAAGTCTGAGAACTTGGAAAGGAAATTTTAAATGATAAAAAGAATCTAAGGAGTTGAAAAGGGGATTTTGGCTTGTAAAAGAAGCTTGAATTCGAAAAGTTATTTTGGATTGTAAAAGGATTCTGAGGAGATGGGAAAAAGAGGATTTTAGTTTCCAAAGTAATCTGAGGGGTTAGAAAGGGGCTTTTAAATTATAAACGGAGTCGTGAAAGGTTGGAAAGGCGATTTTGGATTGTAAAAGGAGTGCGAGGGGATAAAAAAGGGAATTATGGATTGTAAAAGTAGCATGAGCGGGTGAAAAAAGAGATTTTGAATTGCAAAAATAGGCTGAGGGATTGTCAAGCGGGTTTTGGATTGTTAAAGGAGCCTGAGGGTATTAGAAAAGAAGATTTCGGATTTTAAAAAAAGGCAGAGGAGATGAAAGGGGGATTTTTGATCGTTCAATATGTCTGAAGGGTTGGAAAGGGGATTTTAGAGTGTATATGTATTCTGAGGGGTTGGAAAGAGGATATTTTATTGTAAAAAAAGCCTGATAGTTTACAAAAGAAAATTTTGTATTGTTGAAGGTATCTGAGTGGATAGCAAACAGGATTTTGAATTTTCAAGTTAGTCTGAGAGATTGGAAAGGAGTTTTTTTATTGTCAAAGGAGCCTGACAGGATGAAAAAGGAGATTTTGAATTGCAAAAATAGGCTGACGGGTTAGAAAGGGAGGATTCTGGTTTGTAAATGAGTGAGGGGATGGAAAAGGGGATTAAGGGGTTAAAAAGAGGATTTTTGACTGTAAAAAGATTCTGAAGGATAGAAAAAAGGATTTTGGACTGTAAAAAGAGTGTAAGGGGTTGGAAAAGGAGATTTTAATTTGCAAAAGTAGTTTCGAGGGGTTGGAAAGGGGATTTTCTATTGTAAAAAGAATCCTAGGAGATATTTAAAGGAATTTTGGATTGTAAAAAGAGTCTGAGAGGATTTATTTTCTACTTTTTTCGCATTTTTAATTATTATGAAGTACGTTTTTTAATAATTGGCATTATTGTTACGATTATTTTAAGTAATTTTTTTGAGAGAGATGTTTCTTGGTGGGGTGGGGGTTAGATTAATATTGCAGCAATTTTTAGTTTAAAGCATTTCAGACTGATTTTTTTTTAATGTTTACTCTGAAACTTTTCAAATTTAAAATTGTTCCCTTCAGTTTTAAATACTTTCAATAAAAGTTATATTCCATTTTGGAGGATTGAATTTAAAAATTTGAATTATCGGACTTTTTAAAGACCCAGAAATGGTCCCGATATTTTTTTCTATGACTTCAGAGTTGACCCTGAAAGTATTTATTCATTTTAATAAAAGACGGGGAAAAATCGTCATTCTGTCTTATAAACTAAACCTTTTAACCATCATGCTCAAAAGATTTTAAAGTATTATTTGCAATAAAGGTATATCAGCTTTAATAAATACTCAAGATTCTTATTGCAATTGATATTACAATAGTAAAAAAAAAAGAATTTTCGTGGGACACATATTTCCTATTTTGAGGATTATTCTAGAGATTTCAGTATTTATTCGGATTTCTTTTACAGACAAATCCCTGTAAACATCCGATAATCTTCATGCGAGATGTTGAATTCGAACACCTGCAATCGCTATTGGAGTTTATGTACGCTGGAGAAGTGAACATTTCTCAAGCTGAATTACCAACTTTTTTGCGAACTGCCGAAGCTCTCCAAATCCGTGGCCTCACAGACTCCCAAAGCAATCAGCACAACAACGAAAAGGTATAATTACTCTTCCTTTATAATCTTTAACACCTTCCCTTTCCCTTTTTTACTACCCCTACCTCTACCCCTTCTTTTCATAGCTCTGACCATCCCCCTCCTCTCCATATTCTTCCTTGTTATGTCCTCTTCCTTTTCCCAACCCTCTTTTCCTCTTTTTCTCCTTTCCTAACTTTCTTCTGTACCCCTCCTAGCTCTCTATTTACTAATTCTTCTTAAAACCTTTTATTTTTCACGTTTTATCACATCTCAGTATACTCTTTTCTCCTATATGACCTATTCCACTTCACTACTTTTACCTTTTTTCCATTTTCTTAATTCCTGTCTCACTTCCTTCTTCTCTTTACATTCCTCATCCCATCCACTTCTACTTCCTCCTTCACGAACTTCTTTTTTACCTCTAATACTCTTCTTATTTCTCTTATTATTTCCATCTCTCCGTTTACATTTCCTTCTCCCATTTTGATATTCTTGACCCTTTCCTTAAATTGTTCTTTTCATTCTATTGACCAATCTTTTCCTATTCTTTTTATCTTTAATTCACTATTATCGGGGCTGGTGATCCGAATTTATATAATCCACCTCTAATTTCTTCCCTTACCTTGTCCCTTTCCTCTTCTATCTTCTATTCTTGCATTAAAATCTCCTATTCTAAGCTCAATCCCTTCTTTATTTTCTTCCGTCAGTTCTTCTTCTTATATCCTCTGATTTCTCGTGCATATATTCGTTTATATGTACTCCTGCTATCCTCCACCTCTCTCCTCCCATCTTTACATCTTCTACTATTAATCTTTCTTTTCTTTCATATCTGTCTCTGACTCTTTTCTATTCCCTTCCATCTAACCTCTATCATTACTGCTACCTCCCATTGTTCCTTTCTCATAAATTCCCCCCTATACTTTCTTTCCAATGCTATATTCTAGTAGTATATCGAGAAGTGAAAGAATTCATTACTCGTATATTTTTCTTTCTTATTAGTTCTTATTTTCCTATATGTGCATTCTCCTATGCTTTCCCATGTTCTATTTTCATTCTTTCTTTCCTATTCCGCTATTCCTTAACTTATACATATTCCTATCTTCCCATGCCAAATCCTCTATCCTCTCCGAACTTTTATATAACGTCCTGTTCATCACTTCCCTTCAAATCATCCCTTTTCAAAGTGTTCCCTTTTATCTCTTTTCACCAGAGCCATTTGCTCTCCTCTTCCCCCTTTCTTTCCTACTCTTCTCCCTTCCTCCTCTTCATTCACAACTTTCCTTTTTAGGACTTCTGACACTCCTTTCAGTTCCTTTTCTCTAATCTTACACCCTTTCGCTACATTTCTTCTTTCCTCTCTCTCTTTCCTTTTTATTCTTCTTTATATTTTTCCCAATCTTTCCTTAGTATTCCCACTCTCCCCACCTCCAAACTCCCGATTTAAGCTTTCGATCTTCTCTATCTTACTTATCAACATTTCAAGCTTTTTACTAGGCTCTTTCCTGCTTTTATAGTCTTTGTTCTGAAGTCTGCATGATTTTATCTCAATTTTCCCAGAGTTCTTCACATTTCCTCATCTATTTTCTAAATTCGGAAGTTGCCTTCTTATTTCTAATTCTAATGTAGACGAAGAGATAAAAATAATGGTAGGAGAAAGAAAAAGAGTATTAGAGGGCACAAGAAGAAATAAGTTAGAGAAGGTGGGGATAGGAGTGGATGCAATGAGAAATGTAACGAGAGGAAGGAAGTGAGATAAGAATAAGGAAAATGAGGGCAGAGAAAAAAAGAAGGAAGAAAGGAAAAGAGTAAACCAGGATATTGAGATGGCAGAATAAAAAATATATAATTTGGATTGGCTAGGAGGGGTCTATTTCCTCCGAAGGAGGAAAAGAGAGAAGGGAAGGAAACTTTCCCTCATCTAAGAAGTAATCAAGGTGTTATGAATAATTAAAGAGGGGAAGGCACCTGGTAAAGATGATATTTTGAAGTATGGAAATACTTCACGAGGGAAGGGAAGTATTTCCCTTACTATATGTGAATGGGAAAAGAAAAAATGGTAGTTATAGGTAGTATGTAGGAGGGAAAGATTTTAGGGAATAGCAGTTTCAGGGTAAGCTAAGGAATGAGAGCTAGCGTAAAAGTGTTTAAAAGAGATAGAAGAATGGAGAGGAAGGGAGAGACAGTTAACAGAGAGAGAAGATTAAATTGATGGAAGAGAAGATGGACAAGAGTAGCTAGATTTGGTTTGAGAAACGAGGTAAGGGAAGGGATGTATTGGGAAAAGGAGAAGAGAAAGTGCAGAATATGTGAATGGGAAGAGAATACATGGGATGCACGGGAAGTATGTAGGAGAGGAAAAGATGTTAGGGAAGGATTAGATTAGTGAATAAAAGTTTAAATGTGAAAAAGAGAAGGTTGAGGTAGAAGAGTAGAGGAAAAAAAGAACAAAGGGTTAAATTAAGTAGTAGAAAAAACAGGGCATAGAAGATTGAGGGGAAGCTAAGGAATGGGAGCTAGCGAAAGTGTTAGAAAGAGACAGAAAAAAGGATAGAAAGGTAGAGAGAGTTAACAGAGAGAGAAGATAAAGTTGACGGAAGAGAGAAGTTGCACAAGAATAGCAAGATTTAGTTTGAGAAACGAGGTAAGGGAAGGGATGTATTGGGAAAAGAAGAAGAGACAGTGCAGAATCAGTGAGTGGGAAAATAAAACATGGGATGTATGGAAAGGCTGTTGGAGGGAAAAGATTTTAGGAAAGGATTAGATTAGTGAATAAAAGTTTAAATGTGAAAAAGAGAAGGTTGAGGTAGAAGAGAAGAGGAAAAAAGAGCAAAGGGATAAATTAAGTAATAGAAGAAAAAGGGAATGGAAGTTTGAGGGGAAGCTAAGGAAGGGGAGCTAGCGAAAAAGTGTTTGAAAGAGATAGAAGAAAAGAGAGGAATGAATAAAGAGAAGATAAAGTGGACGGAAGAGAGATGGACAAGAATAGTAAGATTTAGTTTGAGAAACGGGGTAAGAGAAGGGATGTATTGGGAAAATGAGAAGAGAAAGTGCAGAATATGTGAATGGGAAGTATGTAGGAGAGAAAAAGATTTTAGGGAAAGATTTGCTTGAATTAGTGAATAAAAGACTAAATGTGAAAAAGAGCAAGGTTGAGGTGGAAGAGAAGAGGAAAAAAGTGCAAAGGGATAAATTAAGTACTAAAGGAAAGAGGGCATAGAAGTTTGAGGGAAGCTAAAGAGGGGAAGCTAAGGAATGGGAGCTAGCCAAAAAGTGTTTGGGAGAGATAGAAGAAAAGAGAGGAAGGGAGAGACAGTTAATAAAGAGAAGATAAGGTTGACGGAAGAGAGAAGATGGACAAGAATAGTAAGAATTATTTTGAGAAATGAGGTAAGGGAAGGGATGTATTGGGAAAAGGAGAAGAGAAAGTGCAAAATCAGTGAGTAGGAAAAGAAAACATGGCATGTATAGAAAGGCTGTAGGAGGGAAAAGATTTTAGGGAAGGATTATATTTGTGAATAAAAGTTTAAATGTGAAAAAGAGAAGGTTGAGGTAGAAGAGAAGAGGAAAAAAGAGCAAAGGGATACATTAAGTACTAGAAGAAAGAGGGAATGGAAGTTTGAGGGGAAGCTAAGGAATGGGAGCTAGCGAAAAAGTGTTTGAAAGAGATAGAAGAAAAGAGAGGAAGGGGACAGTCAATAAAGAGAAGATATAATTGACGGAAGAGAGAAGATGGACAAGAATAGCAAGATTTAGTTTGAGAAACGAGGTAAGGGAAGGGATGTATTGGGAAAAGGAGAAGAGAGTGTGGAATCAGTGAATGGGAAAAGAAAATATGGGATATGTAGAAAGGATGTAGGAGAGGAAAAGATTTTAGGGAAGTTTTAGATAAGTGAATGCAAGACTGAATGTGAAAAATAGTAAGATTGAGGTAGAAGAGAAGTGAAAATAAAGCGCATATGGATAAATTAAGTACTAGAGGAAAGAGGGAATGGAACTTTCAGGGGAAGCTAAGGAATGGAAGCTAGCGAAAAAGTGTTTGAAAGAGATAGAAGAAAATAGAGAAAGTGAGAGACAGTTTATAAAGAGAAGATATAGTTGACGGAAGAAAGAAGTTGGACAAGAATAGCAAGATTTAGATTGAGAAACGAGGTAAGGGAAGGGACGTATTGGGAAAAGGAGAAGAGAAAGTGCAGAATCAGTGAATGGAAACAGTCAACATGGTATGTATGGAAAGGCTGTAGGAGAGGAAAATATTTTAGGAAAGGATTTGATTGAATTATTGAATGAAAGACTGAGTGTGAAAAATAGCAAGGTTGAGGTAGAAAAGAAGTGAAAATAAAGCGCAGAGGGATAAATTAGGTACTAGAGGAAAGGGGGAATGGAAGTTTGAGGGGAAGCTAAGGAATGGGAGCTAGCGAAAAAGTGTTTGAAAGAGATAGAAGAAAGGAGAGGAAGGGAGAGACATTTAATAAAGAGAAGATAAAATTGACGTAAGAGAGATGGACAAGAATAGTAAGATTTAGTTTGAGAAACGAGGTAAGAGAAGGGATGTATTGGGAAAATGAGAAGAGAGTGCAGAATGAGTGAATGGGAAAAGAAAATATGGGATATATAGAAAGGATGTAGGAGAGGAAAAGGTTTTAGGGAAGTTTTAGATAAGTGAATGAAAGACTGAATGTGAAAAATAGCAAGGTTGAGGTAGAGGTGAAGTGAAAATAAAGCGCAAAGGGATAAATTAAGTACTAGAGAAAAGAGAGAATGCAAGTTTGAGGGGAAGCTAAGGAATGGGAGCTAACCTAAAAGTGTTTAAAAGAGATAGAAGAAGGAAGAGAAAGAGATGAAGGGAGAGACAGTTAAAAGAGAGAGAGAGAGAAGAGAGAAGATTACATTGGTGGAAGACAAAAGATGGACAAGAATAGCAAGAATTAGTTTGAGAAACGAGGTAAGGGAAGGGATGCATCGGGAAAAGGAGAAGAGAAAGTGCAGAATATATGAATGGGAAGAGAAAACATTGGATGTAGTATGTAGGAGAGGAAAAGATTTTAGGGAAGGATTTACTTGGATAAATGAATGAAGGACTAAATGTGAACAAGAGAAAGGTTGAGGTAGAAGAGAAGAGAAAAAATAAGTAGTTTGAGGAGAAGCAAAGGGATGGGAGCTAGCGAAAAAGTATTTAAAAGAGATAGAAGAAAAGAGAGGAAGGGAGAGACAGTTGATAAAGAGAAGATAAAGTTGACGGAAGAGAGAAGATGGACAAGAATATCAAGATTTAGTTTGAGAAACGAGTTAAGGGAAGGTATGTATTGGGAAAAGGAGAAGAGAGTGCAGAATCAGTGAATGAGAAAAGAAAACATGGGATGTATAGAAAGGATGTAGGAGAGGAATGGAAAATAAAGGAAGCTGGCAAGAGAATTTGGTAAAGATTTAGGAGAAGAAAGGATTGGGTGAGGAGTGAATGTAGATATAAGAATTGGTGTAAAGAGTTGTGAGTAGTAAGGCTAAGATAGGAGTTATGAGATATGTATAGAAGGTAAAGGAGTAATTAGATTTTGGAATGTTTGCAGTTTTCGAAGACGAATAATATCCACACTTCGTCGAATGGTCGTGGCTTGACATCGCCGAGCTTCGATGATGAGCGGAGTAAAACTCCACCACCTTCGAGTCCCCCTCCCTTGAAAAGGCTGTGTAAAAGAAGTGATTCACCTCAAAATTCTAGTCCTATACCCGCTGTAGCGCCTCCAGCATCCAGCGCACCTCGTTCTCGCCCACTTATTGAACCTCATGTCCAACTTGACTGTTACAAAGACGTTGACGTAGTTGAGGTATCTGTCTTTGAAAATTAAATAACAATTATCGCAACAAGTGAAAGAAGATTCAGGTGTGATTCTCAATTATTGTTTTCAATTCCAGCCAAAAATAGAATTACCAGAGTATGGCAGTGATGATGACTGCTCTACAAAACCAGAAATCAACACCTTACCTGGTGGATTTCTCAGTCTGGATGGTGGCATGGAGGTTCTGCCATCCTATCCACCCTCTTATCCAGGTAAATCGAAACTTCAAGGATTCTTTGTTATATTCGGGTGCCCAATTTCCTTGCGTTTCCCCATTTGTCTTCAAATATACGATATTTGAAAATACAATTGTTCGTTTTACATAAACAAAATTATTTTATTTAAAACTAGAAATATGTGCTACCGCGAGTAGTGAAAGCTTTTTTATTTAACATGACTTTTTTCCCCTGACTTTTGAGTCAGGGAATTGGAGAGCGTGCTTATTTTTTTTAGTGCAATATAAAATTGATTAACAATGATTCTTCATTTGTGAAAGTAGCTTTATATTACTGTATTTAACTATTTTATTGAAAATTGGTTTTTGTTTTGTTTGTGATTAATTTTTATAACTGAAAAATTTAACTATTTTAGTTTTGGTTAAAAATTGATCGTTTTTAGTTGAAAATTTCAGTGTCTGATTCAAAATTTGTTCTTTTTGGCAGAAAATTAATCTTCTTGGTTGAGATTGATCTTTTTTGCTTGGAAATGCAACAGTTTGTTCACCATTTTTCTCTTTCTTGACTGAAATATCTTTCTTAGTTGAAAATTCAAATCATGTTGAAAAGTCGTCTTTTTTGATTGAATTGAACTTTTTTTGATTCAAAATTAAAATCTTTTTGGGTTGAAATAACAACTACATTTTTTGTTCAGAATTCATCTTTTTGCGATTAAATTTAATTATTTGGTTGTATGTTAAAGTCTTTTGTTTAAAATTAATTTATTTGATCAAAGATGCATCATTTCAAATGAGAATTCATCTCTTTTGTTAAAAAATTAGCTATTTTGATGAAAATTCCTTTTTTCTTTGGCTGAAAATTTAACTATTCGAATTTAAACTTTTAACTGTTTTGTTGAAAATTTGTTGTTTTTTTTTTGTTGAAAATTAATTTTTTACATTAAAAATGTAACTATTCGAATTGAATATTCCATCATTTTAGTTGCAAATTCATCTGTTTGTTTGAACATTAATTTTTTCAACCAAAAATTTAACTATTCATTTTTTCGTTGAAAATGATTATTTTTCAACTGAAAATGTAATTATTCCAATTGAATATTCCATGATTTTAGTTGAAATTGGTTGAACGTTAATTTTTTAAACTAATAATTTTGCTATTCAATTTTTGGCTGACAATTGATCTTTTTTGGTGGAAAATGTATGTGTTCTGTTAAAAATGTATCTTTTTTGGTAGAATTTAATCTTCTTGGTTGAAAATTGATCTTTTTGGTTGAAAATTCAACTATTCCAGTTGAAGATTTATCATTTTAGTTGAAAATTCATCAGTTTAGTTGAAAATTAATATTTTTAAGTGAAAATTTACCTTTTTTAATAGTTAAAAATTCAAATATTTGGATGAAGATTTGTCTTTCTTAGTTAAATATTCAACTACGTTGAAAATTCATAGCTTGGGTTGAAAAATCGTCTTTTTTTGGTAGAAAATTAATATTTTTGATCGGAAATGAATCTTCTTGTTTGAAAATTCAAGTATTCCAGTGAAATATTCATCGTTTTAGTTGAAAATGCATCTTTTTGGTTTAACATTCATCTATTCCAGTTGAAAATTCATTATTTTAGTTAAAAATTCATCACTGATTGAAAATTGGTGTTTTTTAGGTGGAAAATTAATTTTTTTAACTGAAAATTCTACTATTCCATTTTTCGTTGAAAACTGAACTTTTTTAGTCCAAAATTGAACTATTTGGTTGAAAATTCAATTATTAGATTGATAATTCATGTATTTTGTTGAATAATCATATTTTTTGTAAAAAAATTAATCTTTTGATTGAAAATTCATCTTTTTGTTTGACAATTCATGTATTTTGTTGAAAATTCGTCTTTTTATAGAAATTAATTTTCTTGCTTGAAAATTCATCATTTTGAATGCAAATTTATCTTTTTGGGTTAAAATTCAACTATTACAGTTTAAGATACATAATTTTAGTTTAAAATTCATCCAATTGATTGAAAGTTAACTTTTTAACTGAAAATTTATCTTTTTTAATTCAAAATTCAACTAATTTCTCGAAGAATTATCTGTTTTAGTTTAAAAGTCAACTATTTCGTTGAAAATTTATATATTTTGTTGAAAAAACGTCTTTATTGGTAGAAAATGAATCTTTCAGTTTGCAAATGAATCGTCTATTTTGAAAATTTATCTTCTTGTTTTAAAATTCATAATTTTAGTTGAAAATTCATCTTTTTGGTTGAAAGTAAAACTACTTGCTTGAAAGTTAAACTCTTTTGTGAAAATTTAACTTTTTGGTTTAAAATTTATCCACTCCGGTTAAAGATTAATGATTTTATTTAAAAAGTCATCAATTTGGTTAAAAATTGGTTTTTTATTTTGGTGAAGAATTATTTTTGTCAACTGAAACTTTAACTATTCCATTTTTCGTTGAAAACGGAACATTTTTAGTTCAAAATTGAACTATTTGTTTGAAAATGAATCTTTTTGTTTGAAACTTTATGTATTTTGTTCAAAATTCGTAATTTTTGTTAGAATATAATCATCTTGGTTGAAAATTCATCTTTTTGAATGCAAATCCAACTATTTAAGTTGATGATTCATAATTTTAGTTTAAAATTTATCAGCTTGGTTGAAAATAATTTTGTTTTAAACTGAAAATTTATGTTTTTTAGTTCAAGATTCAACTATCTGGTTAAAAATTTGTCTTTTATATTAAAATTCAACTATTTCGTTGAAAATTAATATATTTTGTTAAAAATGGTATTTTTTGGTAGAAAATTAATAATTTGTTTAAAAATAAATCTTGGTGTTTAAAAATTCAAGTATTCCAGGGAAATATTCATCGTTTTAGTTGAAAATTCATCTTTTTGGTTTAAAATGAATCTATTCTAGTTGAAAATTCATTATTTTAGTTAAAAATTCATCACTGAGTGAAAATTGGTGTTTTGTTCAGGCGGAAAATTAATTTTGTTTACTGAAAATTTAGCTATTCCATTTTTCGTTGAAAACTGAACTTTTTTTAGTTCAAAATTGAACTATTTGGTTGAAAATCCAATTATTCGGTTGAGAATTCCTATATTTGGTTAAATAATCGTCTTTCTTTGTAGAAAATTATTCTTTTTGTTTTTAAAATTCAACTATTTGGTTAAAAATTCTTGTATCTGGTTGAAAATTCAATATTTCTACTTAATAAGTTAGGAAGCGATTTAAATAGAATTTAATATAGAACCCAATTTATTTTAGCTAAATATGCACTAAATTTTAAGTTAAGAAGATAAAATAAAAATTTGTTTGAATAAGACATACAAAAATTTCAAAGGATTTAAAAAGATTTTAAATGATTTTAAAAGATTTTAAATAATTTAAAGAGTTTTTGGTTTAAAAATGTTATGGAACTTTCAATATTAAAAAATTGGTTGTTATGGATTTTTAAATATTTTATATATTCTTAATATTAGAAAATAAAAATTTAGGGACATGAACGCGCGCAAGCGCGCGTGCATTTTATTACAATGGAGGTTTTTTTTTCCTAGATAAATTTAATGAATAATTGTAATTTAATTTATATCCTAGGAATTTTAAATGATTTCTACTGATTTTAATGAATTTTTACGATTTTAAGGGATTTTATCGAATTTCTAGAGAATTTTAGGAAATAAATTAAATTTTATTTCAAGGGATTATTACCGGTTTCAACAGTTTTAAAGGATATATGAAGGAATTCGACCAATTTCGGAAGGATTTTAAGTTTTCTTTTTAAGATTCCGAAGAATTTTCGTTTACAAAAATGTTATAGAACTTTCAATATTAAAAAATTTGTTGTTATGTATTTTTACATACTAATTTCAATTTGAGAGCTTTGTAGAGTGTTTGCAAATTAAATTCAAAATATGAATTAAAATTCACGATTATAAAAATTATAAAATAATTCATCACTATTTAAAAACTATACAATTTCTGATAAAAAGATTGTTTCTTTTTTTTTTTGAGGTAAAAATAAATGTTTTTTTAAATGTTTTAATTGGTAAAATTAGCTTTATATTACTGTTTAACTATTTGGTTGAAACTTCGTTTTTTTTTATTTGAAATTCATTTTTTTTCACTGAAAATGTAACTTTCCTATTTTTGGTTGAAAATGGATATTTTTTAGTTTAAATTTCAAGTATCTGGTTGAACATTCGTTCTTTTTGGTAGAAAAGTAATCTTCTTGATTGAAAATTAATTTTTTTTTTGCTTGAAATTGAATGTGAAGATTCGTAATTTTAATTGAAAATTCATCTCATTGCATTGGTTGGAAATTTACCTATTTTGTTGAGAATTCGTTTTTTCTTTGGTTGAAAGTTAATTTTTTTAAACTAAAAATGTAATTATTCCAGTTGAAACTTGAACTATTTTGTTGAAAATTCGTTTTTTTCATTTCTTGCAAATTAATAAACTAAAAAACTAAAAACTAAAAGTTTAATTATTCAATTTTTGGTCTAAAAATTATATGTTTTAGTTGAAGATTGATCGTTTCTCGAAAGTTCCAATTCCAGTTTCAATTGAATATTCCACGATTTTATTTGAAAATCCATTTTTTGTTGTTTGAAAATAAAACTACTTTGTTCAAAGTTAAACTCTTGTGTTAAAAGTTCATCTTTTTTAGTTTAAAATTCATCAATTCCAGTTGAATATTCATCATTTTAGTGAAAAATTCACCTTTGTAGTTCAAAATGTAACTATTTTTTTGAAATTTTTTTGTATTTTTTATTATTTTTTAAATAAACATTTGACTATTCCTGTTGAAGATTCATCATTTTAGTTGAAAAATTCAACTTTATAGGTGAAAAATCGTTGCTTATGGTTGTTTTATTTTTTAAATAAAAATTTGACTATTCCTGTTGAAGATTCTTTATTTTAGTTAAAAAATTAATTTCTTTGGTGAAAAACTAAATTTTTTTTTTAAATTCGGTGGACATTTTTTTTGTTTATTATTACTTATTCAACTGAAAATGTAATTATTCCATTTCTGGTTGAAAAAATGGTATTTTTTAGTTCAAAATTAAACTATTTGGTTTGAAAATTGATCCTTTCTAGTTGAAAATTTAACGATTTTGTTGAGAATTCATTTATTTGGTTGAAAAATCGTTTTTTTGGTAGGAAATTAATTATTTTTGTTAAAAATTCAATTACTCTAGTTAAAGATTCATCATTTCAGTTGAAAATTCATCACTTAATTTGAAAGTGTAACTTTTTTTCTAAAATTAGTTTATTTTGGTAGAAAACTTATCTTTTTAGGTCAATATTCGAATATTTGGTTGAAAGTTGATCCTTTTTAGTTGAAAATTCAACAGTTTGTTTGAGAATTCATGTATATTGTTGGAGAATCGATTTTTTTTTTGTAGAAAATGAATCTTTTTGGTTAAAAATTATTCTCTGCAGTTGAAAATTAAAGTATTCCAGATTAACTATTTTTTCTCTCGAAATTTTCCTTTTGTTGAAACTTATTATTATTTTTTAGCTGAAAATATGTAACACTTCTTCTTGTTTGAAAATTCATCTTTTTGGTGGAAAAAAGTACTTAGTTCAAAGTTAAACTCTTTTATTAAAAATTTATCTTTTTGGTTTGAAATTTATTTATTCCAGTTGACGATTCATCATTTTAGTGGAAAATTTATTACTTTGGTTGAAATTTTTCAGTGGAATATTAATTATTTTAACTGAAAATTTAATTATTCCTCTTTTGGTTATAAAAAATTATCTTTTTTAGTTTAAAATTCAACTATTTGGTTAAAAATTTATCTTTTTGAATTGAAAATTCAACGGTTTGCTTCAGAATTCATGCGTTAATCTTTTGGGCTGAAATTCAATTATTATAGTCAAAGATTTATCATTTTAGTTGAAAATTCATTTTTTGTTTGTTTAAAATTCAACTATTTCAGTTGGACGATTTATTTATTTTAATTTTTAACCAAGTAGTTGAGTTTTAAACAAAAAAGATTAATTCTCAACGAAAAATGCAAAGCTTATATTTTAACTAAAAACAGAATTTTCATTTTAAATCAGAAACACTTTAATTTAACCAAAAAGGACGAATTTCCAACAAAATTGTTGAATCCTCAAACCAACAAAGATAAAATTTCAACCAAACAGTTGCATTTTCAATCAAAAATTGTATTTTTAATAATAAAAAAAAGGATGATGTTCCCACCAGAAGAGATGAATTTTCATATAAAAATACGCGTTTTCAACGAATAGGATTAATTTTCTGCAAAAAAGAATAATTTCTGAACAAAAGCCATAAATTTGTAACAAAATAGTTAAATTTTATAACAAGAAGATTAATTTTCTACCAGTGAAGATGAATTAAAAAAAAAATACATTTTTAACCAAATAGCAGTTTCAACCACAAAGATTAATTTTTAATAACGAAAACGAATTTTCTACAAAAAAGTGTACTTTTTCTACTAAATTATTGGTTTTTCAACCCGAGAATATGAATTTTCAAGAAAAAAGTTAATTTATAACTAACCAAATGAATTTTCCACAAAATAGTTACATTTTCAGTTAAAATAATTAATTTTTAACAAAAAAAATCGAGTTTTCAACTAAAATTATATATATTATTATTTTTAAATAAAAAATAGTTGGATTAACCCAATAAAGACGAACTTTACACAAAATATATAAATATTTCAACAAATAGTTAAATTTTTCATCAAATTGTTGAATTTCCGACCCACAAATGCGAATTTTCTACAAAACAGTTGAATTTTCAGAAAAAATGAAATTTTTAACCAAAACAGATTATTTTTTAACCATTCAGTTTCATTTATAACCAAAAAAGATACAATCTATACAGAAAGGAGATGAATGTTAAAACCAAGAAGATTTTTTAACAACATAGCTGTATCCTTAACCAAGAAAGATTAATTTTCAATAAAACAGTTCAATTTTGAACCAAGAAAATGAGCTTTCTACAAAAGAGTTGAACTTTCAACCAAATAATTAAGTTTTCAACCTAATTTTCTACCAGAAAAGATGAATTTTCAATCAAAAAAATGGACTTTTAAAAAAGTAGTTCAACTTTTAACCAAGGAGTTGCATTTTCAACAAAGAAATGTAATAGTTGATATTTCAAGAAAAAAAAATTTTAATTAAAAGAAAATTTTTGTATTTTTAACGAAAAATTTGTCTTTCTACCAAAAAGACGAATTTTAAAAGAATACATAAATTTTTAACCAACTAGTCGAATTTTCAACCGGAAGATTAATTTTCTATAAGAAAAAACGATTTTTTGAACAAACTACATACATTTTTAACCAACTAGTGTAATTTTCAACCAATAAGTTAAATTTTCTACCAGAAATGAATTTTTAAAACAAATTAAATACATTTTTAAATAAGTATTGTGTGCAATGGATGTGATGCTAGTCCAAATTGTATTTGATTAATTTTTTTTAAAGGTTAGATTTTCTTATTGGGTTCCATTAATTCAGTTCGCCTTTAACTATAAAAAGTGGTTAAATAAATAAGAATTTTTATAATTTATGGACTCAAGAATAATATTTTAAATCAATATTGACATTCATTTTGAATGCTTTCCAAATATTAGGATCTTCTAAGGCCATGTGACGAGTCGGTCACGTGACCGGTTTCCTACCTTACCGACACTTTTTTTATTTGTAAACTTATTTTCACACGAATAGCCACATCGA
>JAABKJ010006207.1:0-22196 GCA_011634705.1 Andricus grossulariae | reverse complement strand
ACCGTGGTGGGAGTTGCCGGAACTGCGCAAATGGAAATAACCGTCTACAGCCAACGGGAAATAAAGGTGACAGGAAAAAAGAGATACAGAAATATGTGAGTTTCTACTGCATTCAGTAAAAAAAAAAATCAGACAGACCTAGAACTGCACATAGAATTACCCATGGCTTATCCCGGGGGCATAATTGCAAAAATGATTTATAAAAACTATACAATATAAAATGAAATAACGTGAATTTGTTAATAAAAGGACCGAATAAATTCAAAATCAGGCACGTTTTACAACCACAGTTCACTCGTCGCAGATTCTCTTGGCGGCGAAATATGTTCATTTTTAGAGGTAATTAGGCAACACGTGTTTTTCCGTTATGAAAATCAAAAATAATCTACGACGTTACGAGTATTTGAATTTTGAATTTTTAAAATGGCGACAACTTGTTTGAAATTATGAAAAGTCGACTTATCTTATGCCTATTTTTCACTGTGTTTGTTTATTTATGAGGAAGACATCCTGTGAGTTTTATGGGGGCTTAATTATTTTGTTGGGCAAGAGACATTTATTTCCTTAAAGTCGTGTTTTCTTAAGTTCGAATATAGCGTCGGTTAAGTCAATTTTTAACATACAAAATTAACAATTACATTGAAAAAATAGGAGAAATATCATTGTGCTTATTTTGGCTGGAATGTTGATTCTGCAGCAAAAAGTGTTTTACAAAACTTGGTCTGCTCCCAGAGAAAAATATTTTTCTAAGACATTCTTTGATAAAAATGATGAATTTTGCGAAAACATTGATTGAAAAAATAAAAAAGTTTAAAGACAGAATAGTAAGCTGTTTGTCTTCGCAGCAAAACATTTTATCAACAAATTTCAAGAAATAAAAGACACTTCTGTTAGCGACTGGCGTTTTGATTAAACGGTCGAAGAGCAATTGCTCGGGCACTTGCAGGAGACAGAGCGCCTGGCGAAGGCTGGGGAGGAGATATGGTGTGGAGAGCGTTTGCGGTGCGGATAACGAGCGATCTAAGCACGAGAGTGCTTCGTGAGCAATTATTCATTAACGTGTGGTCAGAATCGATGGTTGAGCTTGCGAGCCCTAATGAACCCATGTTAAGCCGATGTACTGTTCGCACTTTCTAATTATACCAAGTTTAACTTTTAACCCGCAGTTATATTCATTTCATGAAGATACCCACCTGCTTCCAGGCACCCACCACCAAATCCTTCGAGTGTGACGCTATTACTTCAGAAGTGGTCCTTTTAAATACCCTTTCGCCCCTTGCGCATTGTGAAAATCGCTCAATTGGATTACGCGAGTGCAGTGCATACAATTTTGTGAACTGGAAGTCTGTGAGAAGTTTGTGCGTCTAGAAACGTTTAAGATTACGGCGGCTGGGCATGAGTGAAAACGTGGTCTGCAGTAACGAAACCTCTTCATGGAATACCTGGGAATACCTGGGTCAGGACGTGGCAGAGGACGCGGAGCATCATCAGGACACAATCCAGGGGAACGCCAGCCCCGCGGAAATCCACGAATAAATAACGAAGAAGCACGAATCCCCAACGAACGTGTACAGTATGTAAGCGTGCGGCACGACCTGTTCGACTTGGGACAGCAGGATTATAATCTCCCTCCACTTCCGCAAAACGTTAACATGAATCAGATGTTACTGAGTTTACTGGAAGATGGACGAAGATGGGAACAAACGATGACGCAAATGTTTGAACATCTACTTACGGCAGCGGGCCCTTTTCCTGTCGCAGATCGTACAAGCTCGAACGCAATCCCGAATTATCATATCATGCCTGATTTGACGAATGATTGGAATGAAAGTCCTTCATAATCGGCCGGACAATTTCGCCCTGGACACGGCGCGAATGCACATGCTTGACGGTGCGTGCGATTGGTACCGATTCAAAGCAGACGTCAGATCTTGGACGGCATTTCGCGTGGCATTTGAGGCAACTTTCGTAAGACCACAAAGTGCAACGCAAAAATGGAACAAGATGACTGACCAAATCCAGGATCTACCGGAACCTTTAACAAAATACTTTTACAGCAAATTAAGACATTGCAAGGAACTCAATTTACCGATTTCGTACGTCAAGGAACAAATCCTGGTTCTATTATGGTCGCGCGACTTGTGCAATGCGATGGGAGCTCAAGCACATGAAAATATTGGTACTTTGCTTCATGACATGCTAGAGTATGAAAGCATGAATGATCAACGAAGAAATTCAGAAGGTCCACTAAAATGCTACAATTGTGACAGATATTGTGACAGATTTGGTGACATTTCGAAGACTTGTCCTGAATCTCCGACAGTCAAATCGTGCAAACATTGTGGAGCCAAAGGACATAACAAACGCCATTGTACCAGTAAAGCCACAACTCTGAAATAGGAAATGAACCAAGTGGCAACGGACAATACGGACAATGCCGTCCATAAATATATAAAAGAAATTGAAGTCAACGGTAACACAGTTTAAAAGAGTTTTGGTCCGCATTATTATACCACAGACTCTCCGGGTTATATAGTAGCTAAAATTTCAGTCGACGGCATTCTTGTGCCCAGTGTTCGTTTACTAGTGGTTCCAGACGATAGTCAGGCTATTGTCATTCTGGTAAGAAGAACCTACACTGACTCTAAGTTCTTAGACTATCACAAAGTTGGAGACGTGTTGACTTTCATGCCAACTGAATTCTTACGATTGGCTAATCTGCCAGTTAATGAGAGTCACACGAAAAAATTTAGTGCAGTCAGTAAAGTGGATTTACCCCCAAATTCCATAAGTTTGATCAGTTTTGTGTCCAACAAGGAATAGTTTCTTGTGCCAATGATGAACTCGAGCTCTTCTACCCACACAGTGCCAAAGGGAACGTTGCTGGACAATTTAAACGTCCTCCCACTTCCTAAACGACGATCAACGGAGGCAGATTTGGAGCCAGTCTTTCCAGAATTGGTAAACACCGAAGAGTCTCAACCGCAAGAAGTTAAAAAGGATCTCATCGATATTTTAATCCAGTTTCGCCTCGCAGTAGCGAAAAATAGGCGAGAAATTGGTTGCACTAATTTTATTGTGTATGCACATTGTGGAAAACTTCGACGCTAAGCCCGTATCACGAAAACATATTGCTGCGAGTGACAAGGAACGTGAGAAAATTAAGGAGATAGTGCGTGAGTATAGAAAACGGCGTTTTGTGACGGACACCATTTCTTCCTATGCGCGGCAGACGGTACAGTTTGAGATGAAGGTTTCACCTCTGGATACTTCTTTTAGGGCTACCAATCTTTGTGGAATATTATGAGGAACAGTGTTGACGAACCAGATGAAGTGATCCCAGAAGAACAGCCTTTTGCACCCGGCTCGCGATGGACTGAGCCTGACGCTGGCAAGGCGGGATTTTGTTGAGCTCGCTAAGAAATGAAGCTTTCATGCCTCCAAGACTACCTAGGGTTTCAAATCGCGTGGAAAGGAATTCAGCCAGGTGCGGAAAAATTAAAAGCTATAGTAGAGTTTCAGACACCAGAAAATGTCAATCAGGTACGTCGTTTTCTCGGATTACTTGGGTTCTTTCGACGTTTCATTCAACAGTTTGCCGGAATAGAGAGTCCTTTGTACGACCTTTTAAAGGAAAATCAAAACTTCCAATGGACACCTCACGAATACACGGTGTTTCGTTATTGAATCGAATTACTAGCTAGGGAACCGATCGTTGAACCCTTCTGCGCAGACCACGTCACAGAAGTCCATATGGATGCGAGTTCCGTAGGATTAGCAGCAATGTTGCTGCAGCGTGACAATAATAATAAGCTTTATCTCGTGTACGCAATTAGCCGTAAGACCAGCGAACCTGAACAAAACTACCACTGGAGCAAGATTGAATTATTAGCGTTGGTGTGGGCACTGACGCGTCTCAGAAACTGGTTAATTAATATAAATTTTGTGGTGATGACAGATTGTAGCGCGTTGCTGTGTCTTAATACTCATAAAAGCAGAAACTCACAAATTGATAGGTGGTGCAACCTTCTTTCTAATTACGACTTTGAGGTTGTTCACCGTCCAGGAACTGCGATGTCTCATGTCGACGCCCTTAGTTGAGCACCAATCTCCGATTGTGTCGTAAATGAAAACGAAAATGGGATGTTTTCTCTAGTCACTCAGGAAGAAGAAGTGCTGGTATTTCAGTATGCAGACGAAAAATTGCGGCGAAAATACGAAATATTGTCTAAAAGGCGAAGCGAAAGATCATTTCACGAAGAGAGCCAGGTTAACGGCTACGAATTAGTCAATTTAATTTTGTATTACCGCGAAAAGGACAAACTCCTTTGCGTCATACAGATTCACTGCGAAAAAGTATCCTGATAGGGTACAACGACCTCCAAAGTCACGTGGAAGCAAACCGTACAGTTTCCAAGTTAAGGGAATTCTACTACTTTCCCGGCATGCATCGTTACCTGCGGCAGCATATTCATTCCTATTTACAATGACTCATGATCAAAACAAAGACTGGTCGTCAAACTGGCGAACTGCACCCGATTAGACCTGGGTCCAGACCATTTGGTAAAGTGCATTTCGACCATCTGGGTCCGTTTGTTACAACAAAAGGGAGAAATTAGTTTATACGGGTTTTGACAGACACGTTAACCAGGTTCGTGGTACTGTCAGCAGTCAGAGACACTAAATCGATAAATGTTGTACGCGCCTTAGAAAATGTAGTCTTAGATTTTGTAGCACTAGAGCTTATAATTTCAGATCGTGGCTCGTGTTTCACGGCTGAGTTGTTCAGGATTTCTTTACGAAACACGGTATTCGTCACACGGTAACTTCTCCTCCTCATCCACAGGCGAACATCCTCGTGGAAAGGACTAACGCCACCTTAACACCGGCTATTCAAGGAAATATCCAAAGTCAATAAGGACGAGACTGGGACAAGCAATTGAAAAAGGTCTAACGGGATCTTAACGAGGGTGTGAATAAATCTACGGGAAAAAGTGCGTTGGAACTTCTCTACGGCTATGTCAATCGTCACATTCTCATTGGGATCTCCACAAAGGCGGCATCTGTCAATAACTGACGCCATATTGAGGATGTGTTTTTTGTAATTCCGCGTCTTGATTGCCCTGTCCGTCTCCGGAAAGAGCCCCCCCCCCCCTCTTAATCAGAGTTTCGAAGCCTCACTATTCACGCAAGGAAAATCTAATGTTTGGGGGTGTTGTTTATGCAGCTGCTTACCTCGCCACTGAGCAGGTAGCTGTTCAGCGTTGAGATGTCCGATGTTCTGGAAATCAGCAGCTGCCTGTTTTAAGGGGGTATATAGGTCAACTCTACAGATGTCGTTGTAGAGTGAGATTTTACTCCAGTTTTAGAAATAATCGCGCTATTGCGTAACCTGCGAGTCACACAATCGACGCACATCCAAGATCCCTCTGTCTCCAAGCTTGCGTGGCAGAACTACTCTCAGGCATTTTCACGCGGATAATTCTGTTACATCGAAGGCAGAGACGGATAGACTATTCATCCCAGGCAACCATGCAACTCTGTCTTTTTCTAAACGGAGCCACGTCGTGTCCAGTTGACTTGACCTCTGAGTACCACCGATGCTTGTCCAATATCTGACCATTCTTCGGTCCTAGGTGGTTCACAATAATTTTGAGTCTTGTTTTTGCTATATGTAAATCCGCGATGATGGGAAATTGTAGGCTCCGGAAGCTACGATCATGGTTCCTTGAAGCAACCAATTTCGACGCAACCGGAACGTGTACGTCATCCACTCCTGCTTCTTCTATCGTAGAAGGTTAGCAAGAGTAGGAAATTTACGCAAGAGACTTCGCACAACACTATTCCTTGGAGTCCGGCCTCTACCCGCGAATTACCTTACGCGGCAGCCTGCTCAGCTCGAAAAGAAGTGCTTAAGATTTCACCCATTTTTCTTCCTCCTTTACCGTGATATTACCATTGGCTGGTACCGAGAATTCAATCACGTAAATGATCTTGCTCTTCAATCTTGGAGGACGATATCAGGCTTCGTAGCACTGATACGTTGAGTGCTGGAGAATGAAAAATTCCAGTTGATGTTACACTGATCATTCCCCACAACGGAATCGACTTCCCCTTGGATGTACGACAAGACGGGTATAAAATCAACACCATAAAAGATCCGAAGATGGTAATATAACACTTTTAGAGCCGCATTGTGCCTCTCTCTGTACCCGTAGCATGCACACTTTGAGCATCCACTGAGAACTTTTTCAAGTGTTTCTAGCTCGAGTTCACGCTCGGCAGTTTGTATCGCCTACAGGTAAACTCATTATGCGCTTGCGGAAAAACTAAGGTTTTCATAACGCCGTCTTGACAGGCAAAAAGAAATCCCTCAGTCTCCGATCTCAATCCAGCTGAGTTAAGAAATATGTTGGACAAACCCATCGATAGCTCTTCACTACGTATAATGCTGTAGAATTTACCATGAAGGGACTTGTTAGCATGTTCTCTTAGTAGAAGCAAATGTTCTGCGTCCTCTACACGACTTTTGAACACCAAAAATGTTAGTGATGCTAGGCCATGTGTAGTGTCGCTGGAATCAAATGGGAGACTAAGCTCCTCTGCGGTCGCATCTGTGGCACGGTATAGAAACGCCGCAGAACTGTGAACTTCATGTTGATGTAAGAGTCGCATAAGAGAATCTGTGCAATTCAGAACTGGCTGTAGCCAGAACCGTTCTTCGATGAAGACACGCCAAGCTCAGCAAACCTCTACCCGCGTTGGATAAACATTTGAAGAAAATATTCCTTATTGATGTTAGAGTACACCTGTAAATGAGTATCTTTTCTATCTTGAAAATTTTCAAAAAAAATGACTCACTGTAAAGAAAAACAACTTTTGATTGTTCTGGTATTTCTCTAATAGATTTTTTCTCTAAATGTATCATTTTTATCAAAAAATGATATCATACTGAAAATATGCATCCCTGGGAGTAGTCCAACTTTTTTAAAAAAATTTTTCCTGTAAAATCAATATCAAGAAATTTTACCTAAATTTCCGGCGACTTTGAAGCCACCTGACAGCATTTTTGCTGTCACGTTAATGAACTATAAAAATTAGCACCTTTGACAGGTCGCCACCGCTTACCTCTTCCATTCAGTCCTGCCTGCCAGGAATTTTTACGCTTGTCATCATAAGTCGAACCTCTCAGGCGAAAATTGTCCTTATCCCTATCACGTTGCCATTTATGTTGTGAGCTCACGGTCTAACAGAGTTGCACGGTTTTCTGGGATGAATAGTCTATCCATCTCAGAATCCGATGTAACTCGTATCCTAAGGAGGGCTAAGAATTGAAAAGCGCCGGATGTGGATGGGATGGACAGCTTCTGGTACAAATACCTAGAGGTTCTGCAACTCGCCGGTGCTGGGGCCCTTCAAAACATCTTGGAGAACCCAGATCACTTACCCTCTTTTATGACGGAGGGCGTAAAGTATGATACCCAAAAAGGTAGATGCTGGTAGTCCTAGTGATTACAGACCCATCACCTGTCCCTCGATCCTTTATAAGTGTCTCACGGCTGTCATTTCAGACTTCGTCTATAAATATTGTGAGGAGAACGTCCTCTCCGAAGAACAAAAAGCTTACTGTCGAGGCTCCTGTGGTTGCAAGGACCTAGTCTTGCCTACATTGACTACTAACAGGCATTTCTCTCAATACCCCACGATTATTTCCTCGAGGTCCTTAGGAAATATAAGATCAGTCCGCGTGTCACCCAATTTCTGGATCTCGCTATGCACACGTGATACACAAGGATTAAATGTTTCAGACGTGGCGTGATACTCGGTACTTGCCCATTAAACTAGGCATTTTCCAAGGTGATTCATTCAGCGCACTATGGTTTTGTTTAGCATTGAACCCACTAAGCTGTAAACTCACCAACACGTCCTATGGGTTCAAAATGGAGGTGGGAGTGGCTGAGTCTCAACTCACTCACATCAAGTACATGGACGACATAAAGGTTCAACCAAGCTCAGAGTCGAAACTGAACAAGCTACTTAACATCTTGCTGCAGTTTTCATATGGCATATTGCAGGGGAGGGGTCCGCTCCACTATGTAATCAAAAAGGAGCTTAAGACTGCTTTTTCGGGTCGCCTTAGTCTGATTCAGGCGTCTGGCCTGAGTGCGAAGAACATCACAGAGACAATTAACACCTATGCCATTCCTCTCCTAACATACTCCTCTGGATTGGTTACCTGGTCCATGACTGACCTCAAGAGGCTTAACAGAATCATCCACGTGAAAATGTCTGAGCACAGAAAGCACCATGAAAGGACAGCTGTAGAGAGAACAGTTCTGCCAAGCAAGCTTAGAGGCTAGCTTCTAGCTGCTCAGTGGCGCTGTAAACAGCTGTACAAGCAACACCCCCAAACATTAGATCTTCCTTGCGTGGATACTGTTGCTTCAAACCTTTGGTTAAGGCGGGTAGAATTTTTTCCGGAGACACAAGGATTTGTGACTGCCGTCCAGGACAGTGTAATCAAGACAAGGAATTACCAAAAACACACCCTCAGTATGGCGGTAGTTATTGACAGATGCCGCCTTTGTGGAGATCCCAATGAGAACATCATTGATCGCTGTACAATGCAAGAATATACGCGCAGACATAATGATGCTGCTGGTATTACTCACCAACAACTTGTCTTGAACACTGGTTTACTAGAGAGATTTGAGCTTTACTCAAAGATAGCCCAGTTCAAGTACTAGAGAACGAACACCATCTTCTTTACTGGGCCAGGACTATTCTGCCTGACCACCTAGTCCAACACAATCGTCCATATGTCCTCTGATTAGATAAACGTACTCAACCCGTGAGAATAGGTGCGTACAATAGGTGCGTACAAATCTTGTAAAAGCTGGGAGCTCGAAATTCGCTACATCTAATTCAGAAGGCAGTATTGCTGAACACGTGCCGCATCGTCCGATGTTTTCTGGGCGCGAACAATGATAGCGGCTAAAATCGCCTTATGCTGCCATCCTGCGTACACGGCAGATGACTGCCAGAAACACATTTCTAATTTTTGACTTTTAATTTTTGTCCTTTTTTTATATGTGTATGTCTATGTGCGTGTGAGATGTTGTGTATGTCTCTCGCCATTTAATGTAAATGAAGTTAATATTTTGAATCGTTGATATTAGTCGTTAGCATTGGAACTAGCGTTTGTAAGAAAGATGGATCCCTATAAATGGGCTTTCCAGTATGCATGTTCGATCCCTATAGGGCTCTACAGGATGAATGTTTGGATCTTTATAAACGGGTTTACCAGTATGAATGTTGGATCCCTATAACCGGGATTTACAGGATGAATGTTGGAACCCTAGAAAAGGGCTCTCCAGGATGAATGTTGGATCACTATAGGGCTCTCCAGTGTGATTGTCTGATCCCTATAGACGGGCTCTCCAGTATGTATACTCGCAAATTATGACGAATGTGCAAGCAGAATATATATAGTTCCAAAACAATGACTGACACCAGGGAATCTACGAAGAACTTGGCTCGTTTCGAGACCGCATTTAGTAGCGAACTACCAGGTCGTGAGTACGCGGAAAGAAATTTAGGGCAGATGTTGCGTTCGGTGTAGTAGGGCCACAAAACCACGATTTTAACGCGAAAGCATCGCCATTTTTCGGGCAGCAGCGGCCTTAAAATGTGGTACGATGTTGCTCTCTCATATTTGGGAACATTGCTGTCCCAAACGAGGGAACGTGAACGTGTTACAGTAGTCGATCCGACTTCTACATTTCTATGCTCGGAATTAAAAATTGAGTTATACATAAGCAAATTTTTGCGAGGCCGCGCACGTGTATCATCCGCATCTGCATCAAATAACGCAACCGTGTTACTGAGTTCTAGGTCTGGTTTTGTCCAAAAAGTTTAGCGTGTCGCTAGCCCCTTGGTCGGATGACAGCGTTTTCAAAATAAGAAAGTAGACGTCTTGAACACAGGGCGCGCTGACGCTCGTGTGTTTAGCTCAGCAGTGGTACGTATAAGTTCCGCAGTCACCCAAAATTTCTTTCTGTGTACCTGTGGGTGGAAGGTGGGCCAATGTGGCGGTAAGGCTTGAGCTTTCCTCTCATGACTTTGACGGCTATGTTTGCGGTAGCAATGCTACTGACAGGGTTTCCCATGCCAGACAGGCACAGTACCAAGACGAACGGGACTAAGAGGGACACCAAACCCATAGATTATAATGGAGAGAGCTTATTAAACATTTTTAAAAGATTGCCTCTTCCCGAAGATCGTCGGGGCGCCCCTGGAGCCACCGCTGGGGGCCACAGCATGCGGGACGGTGGTGGTGGTGAGCTGTGAGATGTTCAGGCAGATCTTACTAATCAAACAGCTGGCCAGCAAGAAAATCTGCGACAATCTGTAATCAATGTAACATCAACTGTGTCTGCTGATGATGCTTGGGCTAGCGTTAGCTATTTGCAGCCAACCACCTCAAAAGAAATACCTTGGGAGAGCATCAAGTGGGATACCACAATGAAAGAGGAATTGGTGCGCCTCTACTACGAAAGGACGAAGCTTGAAACCAAAAGCGAAAATGGATACCATTTTTTAGCGAAATTTGCTGCAAGGTATCCTCAAATAAGGAAAGTCGCACTAAGAGATCTTATCGCTAAGATGAAGGATATCAGGATTAATCTACACATCTCAGAAGATCGAGCAATGAAGATTGAACAACAGGTTGATTTAGCGTGGAAAAACGACGGCACTGAACATCAGTTAGAGGAAGCCGCGTCACACGAACCACGAACAAGAAGTAGCAATTGATGTTCTTCCTCAACTTGGTGATGATCCAGCACCACCACATCTTCCAGAAGTAGATGGCCTAATACAACCAGAGCCAGAAGCGGAGGTTCAGAAACCAAGAACGAGATTAAAATGGACATACCATATGAACAGAGAAGTAATACTAGCCACAAGAATTAATTAGCAGAATCTAGCAGAAACAAAAACGCTTAATATCTGTAAATAGATTTATTTTGGCTGTTGAAATAGCTACCATAAAAATGGAAGTGAAACAGCAGCTTCTTATTAATGAACTCCCTTTAGAAGATGTGGACAACGAAGACCTGATTGAAGCTGAAGGAATAGGTGCTAGGGATAATGAACATCAAGTACGGGATCCACTAGAACCACATCCGGAAATTAATAGCGCTGATGCGTCAGCGAAATCCCAGAAAAACTACAGCACCTTGAAAGGAATTTTGGTCATGCTTTACTAGAGTTAAGACATGTAGAACCAACACAAAGGCATTCTCTGCCCAAGATGAACATCACAAAGGATCTGCGTGCACTAATAGAACACCTGAACTGCAAGGTTTTACATATGCATTTGAACGCACCCATAAATGCGTTAGAAGTGCAAAATCTTGTGAACTGTATAGCTGTAGAAACCGTTAGAACGTTGGGTCGCAGAACTTCGCCTGAAAATCCAGTCTTTGTCCAAGGAAGGGACAGAGATCCACCATGGAAGATTAGGTTGGATATGGATGTCAGCAAAGTAAGGTGCAAATTGGGTCGATTGACTCAATATAAGAAAGGAAATAGAACGAGAAAGCTGATACACCATGTTACTAAAATCATCCACGCTCGGTACATTGAGACATTGATATCAGCAATATTGGATGAGATTATAGACTCCCAATGGCAGAGACTTGATGTTCTTGATGCTAGAATGCGTCGGTACAAGAAAAGTAGTACAAGAAGGCAACAAAATCGAACCTTTCAGGCAGATGAAAGAAGGTTCTATCACGATCTAAGTGTAAAGCAAAATAACCAGCAAGACACCGAAGTCCCTCAATTGGCAGATATGACTAACTACTGCTCAGGCGTTTGGAGAAAAAGTAACAGAAGCAATTCGGACACTGTGTGGTTCCAACTAGAGAAAGCAAGAACAAGCAATAACCCTAAAATGGAGCTGACTAACAGTAAAGATTCAGATGATTCAGCGGGATTGAAAACGTCAAGTAAATGAGAAGATCCAGGACCGGACATGATGCACAATTTCTCGTACAAGTACCTAACGAGTATGCATCATGCGTTGGTAGGGTATTCTCAGAAGATCATCGAACACCCAGATCTGATGCCAGGCTTTATGCTCAAGGGTACTACGTATATGTTGCCTAGAAAACCAGGCACTCAAAATCCATCTACATTTAGACAACAATTCATTCAACAATTTATAAATACCTCACAGCCATCATTGCAGATAAGGCATATTCGCACTGCGACGAGAATGACATCCTAATAGAAAAACAAAAAGGATGTTGTAAAAACTCGCGGGGCAGTAAAGATCTAGTGACCAAAGATGTTGTTGCCATGAAGCAAGCTCATACACATCATAGAAACTTGCACATGGCATACATTGACTGCAAGCAAGCGTTTACTTTCATACCACATGACTATTTGCTTGATGTCTTAAAAATATAAAAAATATGCCCGCGCATCATCGACTTTATAAGTCGTGCGACGACGCTTTGGGGTATAAGTATCAAGTATTTTGATCATGGACAAGCAAGGATAACTAGATTAATACGCATTGCGAAGGGAATCTTTCAAGGAGACTCCTTTAGTGCACTGTGGTTCTCTTTAGCGTTGAACCCATTGAGCAAAATACTAAATCGCATGTCTCATGGGTTTCGAATATATGATAACGAGGATGGTCATCAAGTTTTCCAATCGTATATACATGGAGTTCGGACCAGATAAATGCAGAACAGTGCATTTGACAAGAGGAGAATTGGGGACCGCAGAGCTAGAGAACGATTTCGAGAATGACATCGAGGCAATGGCTGAGGGCGAGTCATATAAATACCTGATTACTCTCGAATCTAAGGGTATTCAGCATACGATAGTTAAGAAAAGCCTAATGACTGCCTTCACTACAAGACTCAGATTGATTCTGAAGAGTTCTCTTAACTCGGCCAACAAAATAAGGGCAATCAACACCTATGTCATCCCTGTCCTCACGTACTCCTTTGGGCTCACCAAATGGTCTAACACCGACCTTGAAAGGTTAAACAGGACCGTCCGCGTACAGAGGGGGTAGGGGCGTTGTACGTTTTAAAGAAACTGTGTAAGTCACAAGTTATACAGTTGCGCGACTATTTCAACAGCAAGCAAGGTGTTGCGCTTTACAACGCCATCTGTAAAGCGGATCTGGATTGCACGCACTTAAATTTGTCCTTAGAGGAGGCCTTAAATATCAGGGCAGAAACCATAGATGACAGAAAGCCATCCACGGTAGTACCCAAAAACGTTAGATCAATATGAAGTGGATAGTGAGGCATCCAATATTTTGCTAAGAAAGGGCGTCTTGTATCAAGAAACGGAAGGATTCGTCACAAGGAACTATCGCACACACGTGTTACATCAAGGCGTGATTGACCCGTGCCGATTATGTGGAGATACCAACGAATCAATCGAGCACATTTTTTATAGTTGTCGCGTAATGGCTCAGAGAGAATATACGTACAGACATAATGATGTGGCGGGCATTATACATCAACAACTTGCCCTGAACCTAAGACGCTTAAGAGAGTGGATGCTTTCTATAGATACATTCAAGTCCCCATTTTAGAAAACGAAGATTACATCTTATATTGGGATGTTACTATCCAGACGGATCATTATATCCGAATCAATCCACCAGAAATCGTGATGGAAATGTGCACGCAAGATGCACTGAACATCTTCAACATTTAGGAGTCAGTAAGGAACTGGTAGCATTTCAGAAGTCGGGTCTATTAAACACCTGTCGCATTGTAAGAAACTTCCTAGACCATCAGGAAGCAAGCGACTAAAAATCTGTGGAGTGGCAGATGGTTGCTCTAAGAAACCATGCAGAGGCGACTGTTGTCACATCCAACGCTCGTGGGCACTGTGTAAGGATAGCAGCGGTAAAAGATGAACTTCAAACTACACCATGCTCCTAATTTTGTACCTAAAAAATCATCGCAAAAGATTTCAGACATAGTATTAAATTACCTTATAACATCTTCATCTCATCAGCCACTTGACTTAGTCCGTGGCTATGATGAAAAATTGGGTTTATCCGAGAACAAGTTGAAAACAAAAAATAATAATAATCAACCTTTACAGAGTGCGTAAAAGAAGGATATGTACATAGCAGGCTGAGATAACATAAGAATCTGAAGGGCGACATACAGCTTACACCTGTTTTTAAACCTAACCCTTGTAATGTAATCTAAAGAAAGTTAACTAAACTTAAAAACCAGGGCTTGAATATGCAGTTTTCGAGATAATCGCAGGAATAGACGGAACTTTTATCACAATTAAAATACGGAACTTTAAGATAAAAGAAGACAAGAATAAAATGACTTGTTTATAAAGAGACAAATTGAGTTGCCGTGTGAAAGCGTTCAGTCGTTTCATCCTTTAAAGCGGGGATGGAATAAAAAGCTAGCGAGTTTTTAAGCTGTTTAAGAGACGTGCAGCAGCGTAGGAAAAGTTGGATTCCCATTTCAGATCTCATAGCATACGATTTTCTAAGTCACTTATCTTCTACAAAAGACAATATCTCAAATAAATAGTCCGGAACGCCCTGAAAGAGGGCCCTGAAAGAAAGGATACAAAGTTACTTGCCATCTGTGCTTCATTTTCAGCCAGCCAGATTCTTAAAAGGCGGGTGTAATATGGTCAAATTTTCCAATTCCGTATGTAAATCCGATACATGCGTTTTGCGTGAAAATTTATGACGAGAGGCCTCTTGTGTATTAGACACGCTGTTTCTTGGTTTATTTTTTTAAAGCTTTGGTAACCGTTTGGCGCATGGAAATAGAGTTTAAACTCTAAAAGTCTGTTTCTTTTAAAATTTTAGACTTTCAAATATTTTTCCTAATTTCCGCTGTAAAAAAAAATTATCACCCACTAAAGACTGAACTTGAAGTCAGCTTTAAATGGATTAAAATGTTTTTCCTGGATCTCTCAAAGTACCGTAGAATACTTCAAATTCTTTGGAATGCCCATTAACTTACTGAAATGAATTGAAAAGCCCTTAAAATACCATAAATATTTTAAATCCTTTAAAATGTTTTGAAATCCCTTGAAATCCCTGAAGGCTCTTGAAAATTCCTTTTCATTTTTTGAAGTACTTTAAAATCTCTAAAATTCGCTGCAATACCTTTGAATTTTTGAAATCAATTAAATATTCTTTCAGATCTTTAAAAATTTTCCAACACTTTTTCAAATCCTTCAAAGTGTCATTTAGTTACTGAAATCGCTTAGAAATGCTATTAAGTTACTGAAATCAATTGAAAATTCCTTGCAATCTTTGAAAATATCCAAAATCCCACAACATTTCTCAATTCATGAGAATAAACTCCTCCAAATCCATTCAAATATTATAAAAACCCGTGAAATTAAATGAAATCGGATATTTCCTGAAATCCTAGCAAATTCATCGAAATATCCCGAGAGCCGTTAAAATCCATTAAAATTTTCACAAAACTTATAAAAATTTGGTAATAAAACTACTCATCTCAGTAAAAGCTGTCTTAATTGGTCCATTTGTTTGATACCAGACGTGAATTCCTTAATAGTTCCTCACTTTATCAGTAGCACTTTTTATTATCCAAAAATCGCGCTAAATTATTTCTTTTGGAATAGAATTGTTTGTATACGAGATAATAGTTAGAAATAATCGCGCACGAATAGACTGAGTAAATGAGAAACTTATATTTTTAGTGACCTCGTTAAGCAGTGTTGAATATAAAGTTGTACGAGTATAAAAATCGGAATAATGTCCACTACATACAGTCGTGGGTGCAGATTTTTATAAAATAAAGTGAATTTTTAGTTGTAATAACTTTCAACTCCAGTTCACAATTGAGACCTTGTTATACGAGAAAATGAAACATTCTTATTACGGCTATAATTAATTACCTTGTAAACTTTCATAAGAGGGAAAGAATTAATCGGATAAGTTTGTCGCAGTTAAAAATAACAGATTGATCATCGTTCAAGCATAATTGCACAATTATCTCTCCCTTGAGTTAGCATACAATTGAAAAAATGAAATTTTAATTATTATAAAATTTGCAGAAAGAATAGGAATAGTGAAAATCTAATTTATGTAGAATCATTAGCTTTTGTTGAATACAGATCTTTAGATTATTATGTCCAGGGCTGGCTTAGTACAGTGAGTTAGCAGGGCGGCTGTGCGCGGTCATAAAGCAGTAAGCGCCATTTTTTCAAAATTGAGTGTCATTTAACGTAATTAATACTTGTACACAATAATATTTCATATATTAATGTTTTTTATGAAAATATTTCAAGATTCAACACCAAGTGCATTCTGAAACTGAAATGAGAAGTCAAAAGACAGTAAGTGCACACCTGTTTCTTACTTTGTTTTGCAACATCAACGACAGGTTGGACGGGATAGTTGCGTCTTGTTCTAACACAATGTAGGCGCCATGCAGACTGTTTTTTAAAGTTAGTTTTCAATATATGTCAACATTTATTTCAACAGTTTTGATACATTTTCATCGAATTCAATTATGAATAAGTGCGGAAATATAATGAATTGAATTTCTTTTGCTGCTTATTTAATATAGAATTGTATGAAACAATTTATTTTAATATCAACAATAATTTTGTTTCATTCATGTTAATATAAATGTTATCAAAAAAATCACATAAGAGAAGTAAAATAAATGATTTATTATTCTAGTAAATATAAATATGAAGTCAATTAAATCATTATATAATTATTTAAAACTTTATACATAATGTGATTACTCGCCCAGGTGAATAAATTGTGTTTTATGGCGCTTACTTTATTTTGGTAGCTCATTCTTTACGTGAAACCTGCTTAGCATAGATGCTTAAAAACAAATTAAGCGCCGTTTTAAATTTCTAACTTTTCTAACTTACTGCTTTTCGACCGCGCACAGTCGAGGGTGTATAGAGAATTTTCGTTTTCAAATATAAAAGCACATAACATGTGTCTCTATTTCGAACCTCATTGGTTGTTAAAAAAAGTACTAAAATATAATATTTATTAATGTTTACTTGAACAATGGATTTACAAACGACTTTAAAATTTAAAATTATTACGACATATTTGTTCCGAGTTCAGATCTTGGCAGAAGCCAAGGAAGAGTCAGCATAGTTTTGCAAAAACGAACATTTTCAAAGAAAGGAATTTTAAACTGCAGTTTTGTAAACTTAAACAATAACAGAACAATTAAAAGCTTTGATATTCTGACCTCCCACGCATCCCTCTTCGTTCTTTTGTATTTATTCAATATAGAAAAATTGTTGTTAAACTTAGTTTCACTGTTAGTACATCCTTTATTGTAGAATTCCATTTACATGTTAAATTTAAGTTACGTAAACATGTTTGGGGGCGATTCTAGTGTGATACATTGTTTATTTATTTTCATCAATTTTTCCACACTTTCTCGTACCTTTCTTCACGAATATGGCTGGTCTGAGGAAATCGAGCATTGAGCGGGGTAATCCTCACCTCGGCCTTAATAGGCCAGTCAACGAAGGATTTCAAATTAAAATAAATGATAAAAAGTTAAATAATTATTAAAGCCCTTCGAAACGGTGTGTTGAATCAGCTCCAAAAATTTAGTAAATTCGGGTGGGGGGAGCTCGAGCCGCCGTCTTTCAACATGGCGGCTTGTTTTACGTTTTTCGGATTTTCCTTCAAAACTGCTGTTTTTAGCGCAAAAATTGCAGAAAATTGCAAAAGATTATATTAAATATTGCCATAAAGTGAGCAGTTCGCCTGGAAAATTGAAATGATTGAACATTTTCGGAAGGTTTTTCTCTTTGCATTTGTGAGAAATTTCCTCAGTGAAAACGAGTGCAGTTTATTGTTTCGAGCGTGGCTGGAGGAAATCTACCGTACAATGACAATGATTTCCATGCAACTATATTATTTATTTAATACTGAAAATTATTTTGACCATTTTCAACGCTTAATTTGAAGAAGTTCCTTTCATTTCTCAAAGTAGGGACTTTCCCATGTACTTTAATTATGTCTTAAAAACGAATCTGCAAACTTTCGAAATTCTAAAACAATTTTTTCTTATTAAAAACAGCCTCTTCTGGACCTATGTCAAAATTTTTTGGAAAATCCGAGTTGAGTCAAGGGGAGGGGGAATAAATATGTATTTATTATAGGCTTACTTTTTCCTCGAAATGGTAGAAAAAATAATGTACCCATCGTAAATTATCTTAACTCTTCGCGCTCTTTAAACTGCATCTCTCAGGACTCAGAAGACTAGCATGAATAGAGCAACGGTCACCTAGATAGAGGCGACTATCGGTGTCCCTCTTTCGCCAAGGCAAACACGTGAGTGCAAGCGAGAGAGTAACGGACTTACGTACAGTCACCCGGGTAAAAATATTTGGTCTTGAATCTCTTCAATATGTCTTGAGTATGTCTTTAAGACTATGATGTCTGGTTGTGTCTCACCAGCTAGACATTGGTGATGTAAAGACTTCTCTTGCATTGGTGGCTGTAGCTGTGCCAAGACAAGACCTGGTATACTTGTCTTAAGGCACGGAAGGATAATTTACGCTTTTGTTTTATTACTAGTGGCAGAGCCTGCCATTTCCAGATAGGTGGAACCAAACAGTTGACATCTGCTAAGGATTAACAATTTACAACCCATAAAATTTGTACTTTTGTAATAACTGATTTTTACATTAAAAATTCGGAATTAGTCGGTCTCATCAACTACAGGCATATAACATTTTTCCGAAAAAGATTAAAACTGTGATTGTCGACAAGTATCTAGTGAGCTGTTGCAGATAAGAAAAAATGGACAACATTTTTAGATTCTTCATCCAAAGAACATAATTATTGCAGAGGAACGAACTTACTAATACATAAAACATGAATACTATGAAGATAAATGATATAAACATTCTATAAAACTTAAAGCGGATTAGTGATGACCCTCGGAGGCCTTGGGAGCCTTTTGTATGGTCTTTGAGTTATAAATCTCTCAGGTTCTTTCCAAATGAAATAATCTCATCTCAATACCTAAATTTTTGTCTTTAAGTACAAAATACTCGTCTTCAGACATTAGAAATAGTCTGCTTCTGTCTCACGAGCTATACATGAGGGGCTGATAGCAAAAGCGGACTAAAAAAAAGTCGGTGCAAAAGTGAGTTTTCTTTTCTCAGCGGAAAAACTAATTGGGTCACGCGCTACGAGCAAAAACGAGTTCAAGATTAAATTCATTTTTGATCGTAGGGCATAAGCTTAATTCGTTATTCAACCAAAAAAAAATAAACTGACTTTTACTCATATGACAGTGTTGATCAACACCGTCTACCTGACTGGCCCCTTATCGTCACGATACGGGCCAATCAAGACGCCGGATTTTCTGTGGTTCTCGCCGAACGGCTTCCAGCAAAAATATTATACATGTCGGAACTTTTCTGCTTCACATAATAGTGGAGTCATTTAAGTGCCCCTGAAAATGATATTAATAGCTGATATTCTTCCCGTACAATGGAAATGTGACAAGAGAAAAAAATTTGGGATTTTTTTAATGAGTGTAAAAAGTTTGCTCAACTTTGTTTAACAAGAAAACCCTTTTTTATACTTCAGTTTCGACAGTGTTTTTCACATCCTATTTTCGACAGCTTTTTGGGATTAAAAAATCTTATGCTTTAAGATTGATTAAATTTTTAAATATATTTTTTTCAGGTTTTTAGCTAAGTTGAATATAAAACGTGGGCCATATTTGATTTATATAACAATGATAATTTTTGTTTTGAAACGAGCCCGTTAAGAGTTTTTTCCTCGAAATATTTTTTTTTTTCTTAAAAAAAGTGCTTATGATTAATAAAAAAAGCATAGAACCCCCATCTAAGTTGTAGTTTAGTGGTCATATGTTTTTAATAATATTAAGAGAGCCCAGTCCAACTAAGAAGAATTACTAAGGTATTTTTGTGAACGTTTTAGAAATAAATTTCTGTTAACGAAATTACAAAAAGCAACTTTCTTTTACATTATTCCACATTCAAATTATTATATTTATTTCTTTTAATTCCAAAAACTATATACAATGTTATCAATAACTTATGTTTATTTTTAGGGGCAGTAGTGATTCTACAAAATTAAACTCTTAATCTGCAATTATATTACTGCTAATTTCTACACGCGGGCTCTCTGCACAATCATATATATTTAACACATTGAATATTTTAAAGTTAAACTCAAAACGGGTAAATCCTACACAAAATTATAATTAAATTTTCCAGGTTTTTTGTACCTATTTGCAAAATTTTAAATGACTTCATCAAATTTAAAAATTGTAGCGATTAATTTCTAAAAAATAAACAGCAAAATGCTAGGCTTACTTTTGCTGCATCTTATTTTTTTCAGATCGTCAGCCGTTGCCGGGGCAACCTGATACACTTTTCTTTCCTGTAACAGCTCAATAGTACTGTTTGACTAAAAAGTGCTGCGTCTCAATTATGTTAAGGACGAATTTCCGAATTAAAATGAGGCTAGCTTTTTTCTGTTTTGATAGCTCCATAGCAAATCAAGGAAAAGAAAAATGTATAGTCAAACAGGCATAGGCCTGTCCCCGCACGGATTTAAACCAGTTTTTTAACATTAAAAGTCATGTGAGGTTAAATTTCCCAAATGATCATATCTGGAAACAAAATTTATAGGTTTTATAAGGGTTTTATTGAAAGTCGAAAAATATTTTTTCTCAGGAACTGCTTAACCGATGTTGATGCCTTAAAAATTTGTTATGTGATTCTAAGAAAAAATAGAAGAAAAAAAATGGATTTAAAAAATAAAAAACCGGTACGACAACATTTGCAAAATATTTTCGATTTTTTTTCTATGGAATTTAGTTGAGATACGACAACCAAATTTAACTGAAAGAAATGTTCAACTTATCTGGTTTAAAAAATTAATGATTACGAACGCACCGCATATGGTTTGCCGGACACTGCGCATTGGGGTAAATAAAGTATCTGTGGAAGAATCAATTTTTAGCCTACAATTTTCAGACTTATTATAAAATGTTCTAAATCAGCCCAAGAACTATCTGGTAATAACTTTAGCGGGTGAGATGACTTTAAAACAAATTTATAATAGTCTAAACAAATTAATGAACAAGACATTTTTTTTGGATTCGCAACCTTCAGCTTATTGAAAAAAGATGCGATATGACAATTTTTGAAACAGTTCTTATAAACAAATTTATAGTACGACTATTTTTTATTTGCAAATTGACATCAATTGGTAATTATTTGACCAATTTTTATTTAAAAAATGGAAAAGTTTGATGAAAAATTTGACTATTTGTCAATCAATTCAATTTTCCGATGACACCTTGTCACGATACATAGCAAATTGGACGCAATTCTAAATATTTAAACCATTTTTATAAAGAAATGTTGAAACTTTTAACAATTCTTTTCCAAATTCAATGGATCAAAGCAAAGAGTCATTGGAAGGATATTTGTAGTTAATTTCGCAAACAAAAAATAGAGCCCATGCATTCACAAATATTAAAACTGTACATGTCTTCATCAAAGTGGTTCGTATAATTAACAATTGTTGTCAGTTTGGAAGGTATCATAGCAAGGAGTCATAGCAATGACACTTTACGTTGATTCCGTGAAAACCATTGAACTTATTTATTGAAAAATAGTCTAACCGTGCATTTTTTTAAATTGTTTAAATAATTAACACTTACTGTAACATTGTAAAGTATAATTTTTGAGGGTCATTGGAAAGACATTTGTAGTTAATTCCATCGAAAAAAGGAGCATATTCATTGAAAAATAGTCAAACTATGCTTTTGTTTATAAAAATCGTTTGAATAATTATCAATTGATGTCAGCTTCCAAAGAATCATAGCAAGGAGTCATCGGAACGACATTTTTCGTTGATTCGGGAAAAAATTCAGGCCACTCAGGCAAAAATAGTCAAAATGTAAGTTTGTTTATAATAATTGTTCAAACAATTTCCAAATCACATCTTTTTCAATAATTCGTAATCGAACATTAATTTTTCTTACATTTTATACCAAAAATATGGATTTATGTGATAACTTTTTTACATTCTCATCTCAATGAGAAGGTATTGGTTTTATGTGAAAAATGACTTTCACGGATTCAATCAAATGTCG